>CM038638.1:1323757-1453757 GCA_021554675.1 Leuciscus idus | reverse complement strand
GATATACTTTTAACTTCAGAACAGGGGGTTTAAATTGTCTTTATTACACTTTTTTTTATACAGTATTACATGCAGCAATTTAATACTCAAAACTCAACACTAATTAAACATAATGATCTTATTGTTTAGTTATAATAAGTTATATAAGTTATAATCATAATATATGGTAAATCACAGAAATATAACATTATGTAAATCACTTACTGCACACAACTGTAAATAATGTCTAAAAGCGGTGACGCTTTAATTTGATGGTCCACTTTAGACAGTCTACACACTATAAATAACTACATGTCAACTAACTCTCATTAGAGTATTAGTAGACTGTCTGTTTAATATCTGATAACTCTTTATTGTGATGCTGACATTATACTGACTATAAGTAACTTTGCAACTACACGTCAGCTTATTCTAACCCGAACACTAACAGTCTAATACTCTAATGAAGGGTTGTTGACATGTAGTGACAAAGTTTTTTTTTAGATATGATGGTTTCATTATAAATATGGTGATTATCTATATTTAAAGATAATCTATAAGATATAAATAAGACGGACACCCAACTTAATATATGATATTACCCATCTGAATCTGATCATGTCAACAGATGGAAAAGTCTGCAGCTGTTTATTATCATGTTAATTATTGTGCCTTTCACAAGAAATACCATACTTTACATAATCTCCACTTATTGAAAAACTGTTGTTTTAACCCTTTAGAACCTGAAGCTAAAATAGGTGTTTTTCACATATTTCGATTTTTTTTTAATGTAAAATTCTAAAACAATGTGCTATCTTAATGTGCAAGGTGTCATCTTTTTCAGATTAGCTTTCAACAAATTACAGTTATTGACCATTATTGTGTGTGTGGTGAGTTTGTAAATAGAATTTAAATGGACAAAAAAAAAAAAAAAACGAGAATAAATTTACTGATTTTTATTTAGAAAAAAACAGAAAAATCACGAACGAAAGAAACTAACACTTTAAAGTTGAAAAATGAACTATAATACATATATACAAGTCTTTTTTGTAACATTGGGTTGCACAGTTTTCATTTAGGACACTTTTTTCATACACGCACACACACACACACACACACACATGCACGTATTCATAGGCCCGACACATACACACACACACACTACATGCTTAGATACGTGAAAGAGTAGCGGCCATCCGCCTCCCAAGTTTCATTAAAAATCATCCCAATCCCCTCTTCTGCTGTCTAACACTTCTTTTGCCATGTATTTGTTTGTTTCTTTTATTATTTTAAGCAATCCTACACACTCTAACCTGCCGCGCTCGTATCTCTCTGTTCAAATCCTTCCTTCCCGCGCTGGCAGAAATCTGCTGTCATTTGCAGACGGAAAGCATATATTGCTGTATATATAGAGCCGTATATTGCTGCAAACCGCATGTTGTCTACTGTCAGGGGCAATTTGAATGGTTTTGATAGTGCAAACGGTTGAAGAGTTACGGTCAAATGAATACAGCTTGCTGGTGTGTGTCGGCGACGACACCGCCGGGTCTAAAGGGTTTATTACCTTGAACAAAACTGAAAATCATTAACAAGAACTTTGTTTCGAAATATGGTCATTAATTCTATTGATTCTCATTTGCTACATAAATATAAAATTTAAAAAAGCATTAAATATTAGATAAAATCAGTGCAGAATCAGCTTTGCGTTGCTGTCGGCGATCGAGTCATGGATCAGACAGATTTCCACGTGCATCATCAAAACTGCAGAGCTGAACATGTGCATCGAGTGCTTTAAAAGAAAAGAGAAGAATGCGCCTTTATCCCATTTCTTAACATTAAGATTACTTTTATCATGTACACTGCATATAAACAGCATGTTCTGCATATGTATGGGTCAGTATATATGAAAGCATGTGACAGACAGGGGGTATCCGGGAAAAAGTGACACAATAGAGGATGCTTGTTTGTATTTGCGTTGCACAAGCTGGCAGTGTGAGAGCACAGTGAGCGCTGCTGCTCGCTCTCGGCGTTCTGCTTACCTCTGCTTAACACTGAACTACAGCATGGACCCTCAAAATAAAGGGTTACCCACTTCTCTTCAGTTGTATAGGTTTCATGATTTCACTTAATTAGACGTTTTATGTAACCATAAAGCGCAATCCAGAACAATGAAAACTGTATTTGGGAAAAAATGTAATGGATTTCATAGGGCACTAATAATATACTGTAACCATTTGAGTGTAATTGCAGTTGTTGGTTTCAAGGTGGCAGCAGAATCCACACACACACACACACACACACACACACACACACACACACACACACACACACACACACACACACGTCACTGACACTGACACTGTCTGAGAGAAATAACAGATGTTTCTGTCTGTCTCACACTCTTCTCTGACTCTCGCACCCATCATTCGAGATCCTCCACAGACTTTCACCCATCAGTCTTTCTCTTATACGCACAATCTATACTGGGTTCACACGTGTCTGTCATGTTCATGTGTTCAAGCATGACCTCCTCCAGTCCTGCTCGCTCTCGTGGCCTGTGTTCACTGACATTCACCGGAGCACTGGATGGGTTTGGTGGATTCCCACTGCGTTTTAAAATATCCCATCAATATTCCCTGAAGCATCTGAAAAAGACCTTTACGTCCGAGTCTTTGATGGTTTCCTGCGACGCCCTCGACTCTCCCACATCACAGAGACAAGAGGATTAGATGTTTTGTCATGTCCGGCTCAAACCCCACACTGTGTATCTGTGCATCCTTAAATAGTTAATTTAATAGTATATTAAAGAGTCTAAAATCCAGGCTGTATAAAACTAAAAGATCTAAAATCCTAAATACCCCGAATTTCGAATTTCATTTCAGTAACGTTAGTAAAACTTTAATACATTCACTCATCCATGAACATGATTCCCATCGGATTGCTTTCCATCGGCTGTGGAGGTGAAGACAACAACTCCCATGATTTCACACTCATTCACGGCATCATCACGTCATCAAGCGGCGCCTTTGTTATTGTTTTGAATAATCGACCTCTAGCGTCAAAACTTACATACTGTGCCTTTCATTTAAGTACTAAAATTACTTAAACTGCATACTAAACCTTAAAGTCCCCCTGTAGTCAATCATTGTATCCCTTGAAGCTAATCTTTGATCACCAAAATGACATATTTAAAAAATGTTTCCTTGAAAAAAAATTATTCATGCCTTAAAATATCTTGAATGTAACTCGACACCCTCGCCTCATTTAGTATGCGCGGTTCTATGAATATGCAAATGAGCCCCGCCTCCACTCACTCACTCCGCTCAGAGATCCACTGGTTGACGATCACACGTTGATCTGATTGGTTACAAGGTAGTTTGTGACGTCAGAAACACCAGCGATTTCAGTGTGTTTGAGACTGTCTTTGGTTCACTGCAGTTTTAAGGAGAAAATACTCAGCAATGCTGTCGACTTATGAACTTACACATGGTTTGTGTTAAAGCATATTAAAAACACCACATACACACATAAACTACATTAAACGCTGGACTTTTAGAACTACATAGACAAAAACTAAAACAAGTACTGAAACTTTAAGTAAACCTAAGATGAAAACAGAAAATATAAAAAAAATTAATCTAATTCAAAATATTTACATGGTATCTCGATGATACTACAGTGAAACTGGTGTGACCAAAGCCCGAGGGAAGCGAGATGTGGTGAGAGATATTGATATGTTCAAATTGATTTAGTCATGGATGGAGGTGTGGAAACTGGAAGGAGATTAAACAACAGAGCGACCGATGAGAAGGATGCAAATGAAACGTTTCTTTATCTCAAACTGTCATGCTGTGAATTAAATGAGCCAGTCTGGTCTGGATGTCCACATAGTGCCACCAGTGCTGTGAACACCACTGAAAACCCTGCTCGCCTCTGAAGTCCGTTCCCCGGTTTGATCCGAGTCCTGGAGACAGGCTGTCCTTTAGGAGCCGCTGCTCTTTTCTTCTCATTGTCTTGATGGCAGCGGCTCTTTTTAAAGAGTTGTGAGCATCTAAAACTCGATGTGACCGGATCCCCCTGCCAGCAGTCTGCTCTCTGCCAACGCTTCTGATTCCAGCTCGAACGTCAGCGTCTCTGGAGATCTGCTGTGCCATATGAAGATAATCTTCTCAAGGGACATTGAGATGCTACTAGCCAAGCTGTTCCTGCTTTCATCTGACGTGCCTCGGGGTGTTTTGTACCTTATATAAGAGTAGGATCTTTATTTATCAGCACACATCCAGCACACATTTGTAGTGACTTTCAGGCGGTGTCATCAGAGAGAGACGGCGTGACCCTGCAGGATGATCTCTCCTGGAGTCGCCTGGACTCAAGTGCATTTATTAAGTGCATGATGTCGATCAAACCTGCCATCAGTTACAGTAATAGCTCACAGCCTTAACCACTATACCACACCACCCATGCTTTCCATCAGACGCCACACTTCTCTCAAACCTCGGGCACTTATGGGAATTTAACCACCACTGCACTACAGAAACTATCAAAGTCACTGCAAAAAGGATTTTCATTTTCAGTGTTTTTGCTCTAAGAATTTTATAAAAGTTATCAAAATGTTATTTCTGAATGTTTTCTGAGCGTTCAAAACGTCCAGTTTGCACAAACTTAATTAAGACATATTATTGTTATTATAATTTGCATTGTAAAAGCCCTATCAGAGTTACCTGCATTTCTCTCTTTCAGATCCATTTTGATGGCTGGACAGATGAGTATGATTACTGGACCGATGCAGATAGCCCAGATATCCATCCTGCCGGCTGGTGCGCCAAAACCGGACATCCACTGCAGCCTCCAATCAGTGAGTACATGTGACACACAACCATTGGCCTTCCCATGACATAAGCAGAAATACTTTGAGGCCTTCGAAGACACGTATTCTTACAGATAAGAGTGTGTCCTGAACAGACGTGATGCGATAAGATTCCAGCGACGAGCAATTCCAAATTTCAAAATCACAGCCAATCAGGAGAGAGTGTGGGCGGAGTCTCTGTGCAAGAGCACTACACTCGCAACCAAATCAATCAAAAATCACAGCCAATCAGAAGAGTGTGTGGGCGGAGTCTCTCTGCAAGAGCACTGCACTCACAACCAAATCAATCAAAAATCACAGCCAATCAGAAGAGTGTGTGGGCGGAGTCTCTCTGCAAGAGTACTGCACTCACAACCAAATCAATCAGAAATCACAGCCAATCAGAATAGTGTGTGGGCGGAGTCTCTCTGCAAGAGCACTGCACTCACAACCAAATCAATCAGAAATCACAGCCAATCAGGAGAGCGTGTGGGCGGAGTCTCTCTGCAAGAGCACTGCACTCACAACCAAATCAATCAGAAATCACAGCCAATCAGAATAGTGTGTGGGCGGAGTCTCTCTGCAAGAGCACTGCACTCACAACCAAATCAATCAGAAATCACAGCCAATCAGGAGAGCGTGTGGGCGGAGTCTCTCTGCAAACGCACTGCACTCGCAACCAAATCAATCAGAAATCACAGCCAATCAGGAGAGTGTGTGGGCGGAGTCTCTGCAAGAGCACTGC
The DNA here is from genome assembly GCA_021554675.1 of Leuciscus idus. NCBI lineage: Eukaryota > Metazoa > Chordata > Actinopteri > Cypriniformes > Leuciscidae > Leuciscus > Leuciscus idus. Next base: position 1,448,187 of record CM038638.1, on the reverse strand, counting down.
ACTCACAACCAAATCAATCAGAAATTACAGCCAATCAGGAGAGCGTGTGGGCGGACTCTCTCTGCAAGAGCACTGCACTCACAACCAAATCAATCAGAAATCACAGCTAAAATGACATACTGTGTGATGAGTGACTGATACAGTCTTTGTCACTGAATACACTTGTTTGTTCACAGTTTGAATGCTCTTGTTTCCTTTCATTTATTTCAAATATTCAATTAATTCAGTTCATATATCTTTGTATAGCGCTTTTCACTATACATATTGCTTCAAAGCAGCTTTAATACATGTCTACATGTCAATTTAGAGTGATGATGTGAATTATCTATTGTCACTTTCAGTACGGCTATGAAGGTCATGCAAAATTATAAGGCTGGTGAGGACAAAAACTCTGATTAACATGGAAAAAAGACGCCTTTCATCACATGTCGGTGCGTCACATCGCGTCTGATTAGGCAAAGCGAAGGAAATGCTGAACTGTCACAACTGGTGGTGGTAGACACAGGCACATGACCACGAAAATGAATGTCAAAGTAAAGTCTTTAATAGATAATCCAAAAGGCAAATACAGATCAAGGCTGGAATACTGCAATAACACGTATACAGAGACGACACACTGGACACTGACAACTGACACAGAGCAACTTAAATACACAGGCAAACAAGACGGATTAATTACACACACCTGAATGGCATCAGTAACCATAGTAACACATGAGGTATTCGTGAACCGTAACACGAACACAGGCTAAGTATATATTTAATTCAATACTGCAAATATCAATAAAATAGTTGCGTCTAATTATAATGGACAGTGTATTAGTGTTTATGTACTTATTATATACTGTGTCCTATTAACATCTGAATTCATTGTGCCTCTCATTCGCAATGTGCTATTTGTGTGAAGAATGAAGATGGTGCCTAATTAACGTGTTCCCAGTGGGTCTCTTACGAGCTTCAGTTTCCTTTAGGATGCTCTTCCTTCAATATTTATCCTTCCAACAACAAAAGACAGACTAAGATTAGATTATTTGCATTGTATGGCTAATGCAGTGCTATTTTACATAGATGTTTTTAGATCAGGTTTTTTTATTTTATAATACTGACTATTTTCAAGAAAGTGATTCAGACAAAACTATAACTGTTCAGTTCATAGCCACTCTAACAGTGCCCTGTATCATATCTGTAAACAGACTGATCGCCTCAGACCCTCTACATGACAGACGCTCTCCTTGTTTAATGGAAAATTGTAGCCTAGAGAGATCGAGAAGTAATTATGTGGATATAAAAGAGGGATGGAGGTCTAACAGAGCTCTGGCTTCCTCTCCTGTCAATATCTTCTATTGGCTCCAGAGGATGATGGGAAAATGCTGTTGAACAATAAGCTTTTCGTCAGTCAGTCTGGCTGATAATCGTCTTCTCGTTCTCGTTCTCTTCCTCTGTGTCCATGGAAACGGATCGGAGGAATGTTTAGAAATCAGAAACTGGCATCAGGATGTGACCGACTTGCTGAGAGAGAGAGCGAGAGAGAGAGAGAGAGAGAGAGCGAGAGAGAGAGAGAGAGAGAAGAGAGAGAAACCAGTGAAAGACAATATATCAGTTTGTGTATACGATGTCTGAGTCTATATATTCTTTAAATATGTATCTATATCTTTATGAGTCTTTATGCTTTCTACATAAATGTATGTACTGTATTAATACTTTATATGATTTTTAGCTCACAGTTTTATCTCAACTTTTGATTAAATCTTATTAGGGTCAAAATATTTGGTCACTGCAGAAATGATGCCACAACCTCTTAATTTGCATACAAATGTAGAGAAATAATTTCACACAATAAATATTGTAATAGTTTATATTCTTTGTTGAGATAGTTAAAGCGGATTGCAAAGGGAAAAAAATTAAATACTCACGAGGAAAAGAGAGAGCGATTGAAAAGAGTTCTTGCCATAGATACTCTCGTTATAACATGTCACGTTAAAATACCAGGTATAAAGTTATTCTCATGATGTCTGAAAATAAATCATGAAGGAAAATTGACAGCTCATCCAGTCAAACTGACGATCAGCTTTATTTGTAGGGCAACCTTATGATTTGAAATGATTCGTTTCAGCCTTTTTGAATGGAAGTTCCCCAAACCGGAAGTGCCTCCCATAATTCAAAATGCAGTAAGGTCGTCAGGAATAAGGTGGATAGACTTGAAACTTTGTGGGCTGGTAGTTCTTACTCTGTCTACAACGTCAACGAGACTCGCCCCGATCGGCCGATCATAACTCCTAAACCGTCAGGCGTAGGCTCAAGTGTCTTGGAATCTGTAGCTCAGATTCGATTGTCGAAATTTTCGTTTTTTTTAAACGATTAAAAAATTCCTAAGTTTTTTTCCTGATCAAAACCAAACCAGTGCAGCAAGATTCTCTGGAGTCAGATTGTCAAATATTATTAAAAAAAATCTAATAAAAAAAATTCGATGGGGCCGCCAAAATGTTAGAAGTGGGAGGAGCCACATTTACTAAAATGGCTGTAACCCGTGAACGGAATGAGATATTTTATGCGGCAACTGGCCACTAGGTGACGCTATTACATGGAAAAAACATAAAAATGGCTATAACTACACAACCCTGAGTCTGATTGACTTGAACATTTGCTTGCGGTGTCTTAAGGTGCCAAGACTGACTTTGAGGACGTTCACGTATCTTCTAAAACCGTGGCCGGCTGCGCCCACGACATTCGTACCACATGGTAGAACTCCTCATTTTGAGTTTTTGGCTCGACCTTGATAAAACCACTGTGGCCCCCCTCGGGACTCTCTAGGTCAATAATTGTCAAAAAAATTATAACAACTTTGGCCTTTGGATAGCTATAGCTGGGGCATTTAGAAAGTAGGCATAGCCAAGTCCACCCAAAAGCCTATAATTCCTAAACGAAAACTCGAAACTTCACGAAGATGGGTAAGAGCATGTGACATGTTTCTTTAAACAAGCATGTTAAAAAGCTTTACAACCACATTTTCCTCTGTAAATTGCCTGTATTGGCTGTAAATGGTCTATTCCATCAATGATCTTGGTGGATACAGGCTAGTTAAAGACAACATAATAAATTTTTATGCTTGTGCTTAAAGGCCTTAAAACACTTGAACCCTGATAATTGCTGCTGAAAATGATGAAGACAACTAATTAATCAAGTAAATATGAAAATTCTAATAGCAAATAGGTTTAAACAAAAATAAAATCTATCTTAATCAATAGTTTATAATAAATAATAAGTATTGTATCTAATAAGAAAGAAGGACTCAAAATAAATAAGATACTTGCAGGATGAAAGGAGAGATAGAGGAGAAGAAGCAGAAGTGAAGAACAAAACAAGAGCAAAGACTGTATATGCAGGAAACTAAACTTGTGGTTTGGTCTGATAAGAAAAGGTCAAACAGACTTATCCATTATTTCATAGTTGGTGTAACGGCTAGGTCGGCGTGACCGGTCAAATGCTGCGGTTGCAAAGATAGACGAGGTGTGGTTTCGACACCTTTAAGACCTTTGAGAGAATATCGCAGATCTTGTATTATCTCGTGTCTGCAGAGATGGAAACAGACATATTTTGATACGAAGGTGCATCACGTAATCAATTCTGATGGGAAATCGATCTTACAGCACAGAGGAGGCACTAAAGACCTTAACCTATGGAAATAATCAAACATTTCAGAGCAAATAGTAGAAAATATATAAACTATTGGTAACACTTTACAATAGTGATGCACCGATGTGAAAATTGAGGCCGATACCGATAACCGATATTAATATTGCTGTTATGGCCGATACCGATATTTGCCGATGTCGATATCTCTGTATAGAAAACAAATTTGAATGATTATCAAATAAAGAGCTATTTTCCAAAACACTTTTTTTTTTTTTTTTTTACTTTAGAAATGACTGATATTGGGCACCTTTACCTGTGTGCAAAATATGTCACATACGACACACATGCATTATACTTCATTGCATATACAGTAATGTGTGCTGGTCAACTTGTCTAAAATTAAGAAACCCTTAGAAAACTGTAAAAAAAAACACAAAAAACAGGAACATTGTGTAAAATTAAGATAGGCTACTTTATTAATTATTCCAATATCCAAATATGATACTAAAAAATACCACAGGGAAAAGGGCTTCTATTTGTGACGTGCCGTCTTTGCGTTTGAACATTGCACATTTTAAACAGGACACTCATTAACTGAATAAATGTTAGCCAATACAAACATATTTATAGAAAACAGTTGACAATGAATAGACAGGAGTCCAATAATAGCATAACGAATAATTCTAAAAATAATAACAAGTAGCCTAGGCTATAAGACGAATCCGACATGGGCTGTGTTAACAGTAAAACGTCCGTCATTTAACGAATTTTAAAAACACGGATGGATAATACAAAATACTTTCTGATATTTTGACAGAAAAAAAACAAGCAAGAACAAAATTTAAACTTAGCCCGTCAATTTTTCATTTTACAATTATCTTCTCTCTCTGTGTGTGCGCGCGTCCGTGTTTGTGAGAGAGAGAGCTCGCGCAGCACTGATACAACGGTAGCCTACTTTTTAATCCATAAGTAACGAACGCGCTAGTTTTCATACAAAATAAATATGTAACATAATTAGGTAGGCTACTTTAGTTGTTATTAATACAATAACGTAACACATGAAGGCTATACGTTTCTCAACACTGAGAATGAATCAATAAACGCCTGTTTCTCCACTCGCGCTTATCAGTAATCCACAAATCACACGTGCTGTCACTTTTGAGAAAAATCTAATTCAAACGGGTATCAAATATCAAGCAATATATTCAAATATCTACGAGTCAAAAAACGATCAGTCAAAAATGTGTCATGAAGAGGAAAAAAACATAAGTCGCACTGGACTGCGTTAACAATGTTACGGACGGGACAGTTGACGTGAGCGCTCTGAAAGCGCCACTGCTTTAAAACTTTCACAGAGACCTCAAACAGAAAGCACAAAAAGCCTGTCTTTAAATTTAATTTCGTTTTGTATTAATTGTATCTTAATTTTGATAAATGTTTCATCAACCAATTGCCTGGATTGAATTAAATAAGAAGTAAATAGAGTAGAAAATATTTAATCAGGACACGGAGGCGAGGGCGCGTGAACCTGGAGCGCGTCTCATAAATGAACCGAAATCTACCTGCCTCACAGACCGGAGACATATATAGAAAGCTTGAAATGTCTATTTTTAAACAGAACAATTCAAAACGAAAGAAAACAGACTGTTCTCTGCTTATGTCATCTGTATGAAATGTGTATTTATCTCAGGCACATTCACGACTGCTTAGATCGAGTCAGCATCGTCAACTTCATCTTCAACTTCACACGTCAAATATCGGCCTGTTCACATCGGCCATATTTTGACATCGGAACGATACCGATGTGTAAAAAAATGACCATATCGGCCGATATTATATCGGCGGCCGATATATCGTGCACCACTACTTTACAATAAGGATCATTAGTTCATGTATTAACTAATATGAACTAATAATGAGAAATTCATTTGTTACAGTTTTTATTCATCTTTGTTAATGTTAGTTAATTAAAAAATACAGCTGTTCATAGTTTGTTGATGTTCGTTCACAGTGGATTTACTAATGTTAACAAATACAACCTTTGATTTTAATAACGTATTAGTAAATGTTGAAATGAATATTAGCTAAGATTAATAAATGCTGAAGAAGTATTGTTCATTCTTAGCTCATGTTAACTAATGAACCTTATTACCAAATTATTAAATAAATCAATAACATGTAAAAGAATAATAATGCAAAATAAAGGGTAACACTTTATAATAACTGCACGCTATTAATCATTAGTTAAGCATTACTGAACAGTTAATTCATCATATTAACTGGATTAGTTCACCTCAAAATGAAAACTTCCTGATCATTTGAAACGGCATTGATTTGAACTTCAACATTCTGGTTGCCATTGAAGTCCATTGTGTGGAGAAAAATCCTGAAATGTTTTCCTTAAAAAACGTAATTTATTTTCCACTGAAGAAAGAAAGACATGAACATCTTGGATGGCATTGGGGTGAGTAAATTATCAGGAAGTTTTCATTTTGAGGTGAACTAATCCTTTAAAGTTAGAGTAGGCAATTTTGAAAAGGCTAGCAAATGCAAGCTAGCTTTGAAAGCATTAGATCCCTCCTTCCCTTCGGCACGCTCTCCAAAGCCATGCCTCCCTCAAAACACAAGAACGCACACAGCAGAGTCTGCAAAGCGTCACGAGAGATGGCATTAAACTACCTCATGTCTCAAAGCACACAACATTACAGTAATAATGAACATAAACAACTTAAAGAGCTCTGACACGCACCAACTGATTGCTGCAGATTAATTTCGTTCATTGTAATAGTGTTGCCATAGAAGCGCATAAATCCGAGTCTGAGGACATGAACCGTTCGAGTAGAACGTCATGGGTTGCCATCTCTTAATCACGGTAATTAGGACATGGCGTGAATGCAGCATGAGCTCGCTGTTGTTTTGGTTCAGGGGGAACTATTAAAAGACTTCTGCACTCGGTGACTGTCTGTCCACAACTCTGCATAGCCTCATCATGAAGCGCGCTGAGGACCCAGACAGCAACACAGTGTCCGCACAGATCCGGCCGTGTGGAATCCACGTTTAGCAGATGTGGGCCGGATCTGGGCCGACACTGTGTTGCTGTCTGTGATGTGGTGTGATTTCTGTGAGCAGGTGTGTGACAGGCAGGTAGGACATCGTATCATCGCATTCAGACCGACACACGGACATAGCCATCCATAAAATCCTGTCTTTAAAAAATATATAAATATACTATATATATATATATATTCACACATTAAATTGAATTCCTCTAATATTTTCTGATCTCAGGTTAAGGCCACTATTAATATCCTACATACTCTTTTCTCTTTACTTTTGTTACTTTCCACTTTCACTTTTGTCTTGTCTACACACAAGCATCAATGTGCAATTAATCTACACTGGCAAACTCAATGAATCTGCTGTAATACTCCTCATGTTTGTGATACTCACCTGACCTCTAGTTTGTCAAACACGCCTCCTCGCTGTCTCTCCTTCACAAGCTCTTTCAGCGCTCATTAGGCTAACAGGTATTCATTTCAAGGACGTTTACACGCTAGTAAATGATCTGTTTTAATTTTGAATCGTCTAAACCATTTTGCAGCCGCGGTACTTTATAAAAGTAGCCCAAACCAACAGATCCCACAGCTCTGTAAGTGGGTAATCACTCATCAAAAACAGTCCTGTAAAACTCGACAGTGCTGCAAACTGGTGAATCTCACTGTATATATGTCAGCTGATGTTGTGGTTTCCAGAGTGAGGATGATGTGTTTAATATGTGATGTGTTTCTGTGTGTGTCTTCATAGCTCCTCAGGACATGTTTGAGACATCTGAGCAGGGCGGCTGTCCCACGGCTGGCTGTAAGGGAGTGGGTCACATTAAAGGAGCCCGCTACTCTGGACACCACAGGTGTGTGTGTGTGTGTGTGTGTGTGTGTGTGTGTGTGTCCTGTCTTCAGCATCACTGCAGTCCAAAGCCTGTTTACACATACAGTATATTCACACGTCACATGAAGTTTTGGTCTGATATAAATGAGGGTCATTTTCTCAGAAGGGGCAAAAAATGTGGATTAGATAATAACCCTGTCATTAGATAATCTGCTGTTTTGATGCTGCATGTTGTTCTTTGCCTTGTGGCAAACTAATAGCCATCGTAATATCATGTGGTTCAGAGAGCTCTGTCTGAGACTGGACTTGATCGAACAGCTGAGCGGCTTGTTGATGTCCAGGTCCATTGCATTTTCCGGAGTCAGATCCTTCTTTAATGCATTAGAGGAATGTTCTGTACAAGATTCAGTCTGTGACGTGCTGTCGATAACAGAAAATAATTTCAACTCGTCTCAAAACAACAACAAAACAACAGTAATGCGCTGATTGAAAGTGTTGTTCGAAGACTTTACAATTTAAATAACATAATTAACGTGCTTTAAAGGGTTAGTTCACCCAAAAAAAAGAAAAAAATGAAGCCTGCATTTACCCTCATGCAGTTAAAAACTTTCATTCATCTTAAAAATACAAATATGAAGATATTCTCTTATCGTTTCTGTCCCTCCAGTGAATGCCCACATAACCAGCTTTAAAAAGCTTTAAAAAGTTCATAAAGACATCGTAAAAGTAATCCATATGAATAAAGCGGCTTAATCCAAGTCTTGAGAAGATATACAATACACTTTATATGACGCTTTTATTCACATAAACATTGATCATCATTAAATGTGGTGAACAGAAGCTCAACCGTGCTCGTGTGACACGCAAGAACAAACCGCATTGTGTCTGAAAAGCCCTGAATGTCATTTCCAGCAGCGTATCATAGCTCAGGTTTACTGGACTCCACTGATCACTGAGCTTTCTGCTCCACATTCAGGCCCAGATCAGTCCAGAGCACAGCTATCGGCCTGAGGACAGGTGTTCGACGTCTGCTCTCTGATCTCTCTATTTATTAAGTCAGTTTGAGAATAATCTCCCAGAGTGCAGGCAAATCCATACGGATCAAAGCTCATATGGGAAATATCACTTTACCGGATTAAACACGTTTCATATGTGTAATTTGTACCCTAATCCAGAAGTTCCCAAACTTTTCTGTCAGCCAAAACCACTTAATATTATAGATGTAAAATATTTTAGTTGTGATGGTGCCTCAGTCCACATTACATTTAAACTGCTGTTGTAGGAATCCTGTCAAATTGAATAATAATAATAATAATAACATAACATTTTGCAATTGCATTGTAAAAGAAAACATGAATATTTTATAATAATTATTATTTTATTTTACCTTACAAGTTACAATACTAATATTTAAGTTCTTAAATTCTTCACTTCCAAACATTCAAACTGTCAAGCTTTTACCCTCAACCTGAGCTCCAGACGTCTGTGATTGGTGGATCTCTCTGAGGAGGACTATGGGTGGTGTAGTTCTCCACTGGAAATTCAGCTAGTCAACACAGCTTATTAAACAAAGAGCTATAACTATCCTTATTACAAAGTGTGTGTAAGTTCTGTTCCACTAGCGCACCAAACGGAAGTGATTATTAACCAAAAATAATGATTGTTTCGGTCCAACAGAAGGATATATTAAGACCTGAGTTGCAGTCTGACCTAATATGATTGGTTTCTTGATTGTAAAAACAAAATTAAATCAAAAAGATCTTTGTGATGTTGACTTCACTGCAAAAAAGTGAATTTCGTACTCAGAATGTCTGTCTTGTTTTCCAGTACAAATATTGCAACATTCTTAAGTCAAGATACATTTACTTGAGAAGCAAAATGACAAAAAAATAAAATAAAAAAAATAAAAGATTAGCAGGTGCATATCCTGCTGGAAAATGAAGTCAGCATCTCCATAAAGCTTGTCTGCTGAAGGAAGCATGAAGTGCTCTGGAAATGTCCTGGTAGACGGCTGCGTTGAGTGGACAGCACAGTGGACCAACACCAGCCGATGACATGGCTCCCCAAACCAACACACACTGTGGAAACTTCACACTGGACTTCAAGCATCTTGGATTGTGTGCCTCTCCATTCTTCCTCCAGACTCTGGGACCTTGGTTTCTCTCATCAGAAAAGAGGACTTTGGTCCACTGTGCTTTATTAAATCCAGAGTCAACGCAGCCGTCTACCAGGACATTTCCAGAGCACTTCATGCTTCCTTCATTTTCCAGCAGGATTTGCACCTGCCCACACTGCCAAAAGAACCAAAACCTGGTTCAATGACCATGGTATCACTGTGTAATTACTGTGTGATTTCATGTAATATTCTAATTTTCTGGGATTTTGATTTCGTGGGTTTCATAACCTGTAAGCCATAATCATCAAAATTATAACAAATAAAGGCTTGAAATATCTCACTTTGCATGTAATGAGTCTATATAATATATTAGTTTCACCTGTTAAGTTGAATTCTTGAAATAAATCAACTTTTTGATGATATTCTAATTTTATGACCAGCACCTGTATATGTATATGTAACTGTTTACTTATAGTTTATGCATAAAACAAGAAAAAACACCTGCCAATGGGGTCAGAAAAACTTACTTTTCCATTTGAATTTCCCATTTGCATTTTATTTTCCTGACCCTTATCGGCATGTATTTTGTCTAGATTTAATCTTCAACTCACTCAATTCTGATCAGTTTTTCGGAAAACAAGATATCATATGTCATTGTGCTCCTCCAGTAAATGTGTCTTGCTTTAAGAATGTTGCAATATTTGTACTGGAAAATAAGACACTAAAACTGATGAAGAAAATAAATTTTTGCAGCGTAGATACAAAGCAGCAAATGAACTACAATGATAGCAAGTCATGTTTGTGAAGTGACCCGTGCTTCCTGGTGTTTCAGTGCTGTGGGTTGCCCATATTCTGATATCAACCTTAATAAGGACTCGGTTCTGCCGGATCGCTTGAGCGGAGAGATGCCGGGAACGGGAGTGGGACGCCCGCGCAGAGCAGAACCCAACGTAGAGACTTCAGCTGACGCTAATGAGTGAGTGTTCGTTTCTCAGAGGATCTGTTTAAATATTCACAAGGCCTCTATGATGGAGAACTGCTGAACTGAGCGGGAAATATCGATGATTATGAGCTCGATCTTGCATTCATAGTTAAGTGCATAAGTTTGCACCCCCCTGTGTGATGTTTATCAACATGACGAGGAATCTTTACACGTTTTCCACACGACACAATAATAACACAATGGACACAGATCATCCTGTTGAAAGGTTTCTGTCCTCTTGGTTCTTCTTCATGATGACTGATGACAGTGTGTGTGTGTTTTGTGATAGTTGTGTTGAGTTGGTTTACATAGTCTTAAAGGTACAGTAGCAAAAACAGGCTGTTTCATTCTCACTCGGTGGCAGTGGCATTTTGCGATGCATTAAAACTGAATGACTCCGGTTATAATTAATGAAGCTGTCTACACTTTCGAGCTGCGCCTTCAGCTGACAGACACACCGTTTGAATAACCTCTTATTATTACATCAAAGTCAGCTCATGATGTCTCTGGCCTATTCATTTGATCTTATATGTTGCCAACCATGTCAGAGATGGAAACTCGCGTCTGGAATCCACATGTGGGCCGGGGGCTGGTTTCACAAAGCTATTTTAGACCGGTCTATAGTGTTAGACAAGTCTAAAATGTGCTCATAGTCTAGGCTAATGCAAGTTAGACTGTTTCACAAAAATAAAGACTGACTTAATTTAGACCAAAAATATTAGACACCTTACCCCCAGGCTAACTTACCCCCAGGCTTACTTACCCCCAGGCTAACTTACCCCCAGACCCCTTACCCCCAGACCCCTTACCCCCAGGCTAACTTAGGTCTAAGACTCTGTTACCTTGGCAACCAGCAGTAACAATCAGTTACATTACAAACAGCCAAAAGAAAAGGGAAAATGGCTCATAATTTAAACATTTCTTCTTGTTACTACATTCTCCGCTAAATTTCCCAAGTAAAATGTCCTTGTAACTGTTATACTCCTCCAACAAACACATATTATCCGCTGGGGTAAACTGCACTGAGCGGCTGAATGCGCTTACTCGATCCGCCATGTTTTTTGTTTTGAAAGTGTCTTATTTTACCCAGAATGCATTGCAGTTTAGTCCTACTTAAGATAGTCAGAGTATTAAGGTCTGATTTAGATGTCTATCTGAAGTCTGACCATCTACTATATCTAAGCCATAGTCAAAGTCTATCTTTGTGAAACCAGCCCCGGGTCTGGGCCGACACTATGCTGCTATCTGGGCTGCCAAATAAAATTATGGCATTTTTGGTGCAAAAAAACTTGAACATTCCAAGTGGGCAAAAATCAAATGGAAAATTGGCTACTTGAATTATAATCTGGAAATTTAATGTATTTATTTATTTAGTATAAGGCATGCTCAATTAAAGAGTAACACTTGCTCATGCAAATACATTAGCATAAATTAGCATAGTCACACTTTTGATTTGCTTATCCCGTCATGACAGGCCCTGAAAGCCACACCTGTGTTGTGTGAGATAAAACTGAGGACGTTGACATGTCTGGCCTTCTGCACACCTTCAGTGATGTGTTCGTTTCTCACTGTCTCGCCTCCATTTCTCCAGCAAACCCGTCACCCCTGCCCCATCTCACCCGGAGAAACCCAGCACGGCAACCGTCGCCATGGAAACGACTGTAAAGAAGCCTGTCGTCACAGAGACCAAGCGAAGGTTAGATTCAGTCACTCACTTCATGAAAATCTAACTTTTACAGTGTTTCTCAGTGACAACAAAACACCATCATGACGATTTTACAATTGAACTAATATACAACTATAATTTTACGTTGCAAGTAATGAGTTTAAAATGTCCGGGGAATATAATGTGTAATAAATGCTCCTAACAAATGCTTAATTGTCTGTATGCAAACAGAAGATCCTCTGACACACACACATGCAAACGAACACACACAGCTGTCCTTGACGCCGTCTGACAGGCTGATTCACTGTTTACTGGGAGTAAAGTGACGCGTCTCGGTTGCGCTGTGGACATAATGACCTGTTAGTCAACAGAGCTTTATTTTCCACACAATCTGTTGCGATGACTTGGTCCATACTATGGCTCTCTCTCCGTCATCTCGGAAGATGCACTTGCTTGTTTATCCTGAGATTGCATTTCTCCTGTTCAGCTGTTCAGAAATAGCCTTGAGAATTTTCTGTTTACTGTACAGAAGGGATTTGCATAATGAGCTTTATATTACACATGAAATATATGCAAAATCATACCTCAGCTGGAAATATTTGTGCAGATTTTAGATCCTTGTATCTGAGACAGTATCTGCGTTTCCATTACCCTTCAAATTGCGCAAATTGAAAATACGCCCGATGGAAACACGTCAATTTCGCAAAAACTCCCATTTATCGCAAAAAAGTTTTCCCGCTCGCATGAGGAGGTTTATCAGGCAATTCGAAAAAGAAATATTTTGCAAAACTGCAATGGAAACAGTTTTTGTGCATTTCCAGGCTGAATCTACTACATTTACTTACACTTAAGTGATCTTACGAATCAATGACAACACCTAGTTTGTAAATAATGCAATACTTCATTTAGAAATGATAAATTGATTTATTAATAAAGTATGAAAATACAATTATTTAACATTATAGATATGCTTATAAATCAAGAATAAAGCTTTACACGGCATAACTAGTCCTCACTTTAGATGAGCTCACACACATAGTGAACTGACCACTACTAAATGCTTTATAACTCCCTGAATTAACCCTGAATTACAGTAGAAATACATGTTAATAAAGCATTTATTAACACACTAAGTAACTATTACTATATGTCTGAATAATAATATGTATTTAAACAGTTTATTAATCATTTACTTACACTTTCTAAGTGATCTTATGAACCACTGACAACTCCTAAATAACCGGTTTGTAAATAATGCAATACTTCATTTAGAAATGATAAATTGATCATTAATAAAGTATGAAAATACAATTATTAAACACATTATAGATATGCTTATAAATCAAGAATAAAGCATTTATAGCCGTATTTATAAACTGCTTATTAAGGTCTATTAATGCTTTATAAATTATGAATTAACTGTTTACTAATGCTTAGCTAATGATTAAAAGCGTGCAGTTATTATAAAGTGTTAACAAATGTTCAGAAGAACATTCAAAAATAATGTTTTCATAACTTAATGGGAACGCTAGAAAAGCGTACTTAGAGCACAAGTTTGCTGGGGTGCTGTTCTGATGATGTCATGATGAAGTGATGATGTGATGATGATGTTCTGATGATGTCATGATGATGTGATGATGATGTCGTGATGATGTGATGATGATGTCGTGATGATGTTCTCCCTCAGGGTTGGTCGTCCCTGTAAAGTGCGTAAGGTGGAGGAGCCGCCGCAGGAAGAGGAAGTGGAGAGTGAGGTGTCATCAGTCACCGAAACCAAAGGTAGATCTACACCGACATCAACATATCTTCATACTATAGACCTCATGCACCAGAGAAGCGTGGGCGCCGCCATCTTTAGAATATTGTCTTTGAACTTCCGTTTTTGCGGTCGCTCTGTATATTTCTATGGCACTGCTGTCCAGGAGTAATTAGCTTTTTGAAGTGGATTTACTTAATGTTAAAGGTATAGCGGAGGATCTTTCCAAATTTTAGATAAGACCCGCCCTCTCCACTTTTTGAAAAGTTTGATTGATTCACCAGAATGATTGACAATTAGGAGGACCAATAGTTTAGACTACCCACCAGGAAGTAAAACATCCTCCGCTATACCTTTAAGTTAACGAAAGTTATCATGAGGACTGTAATGTTTAAAGCGGATGACTAAACAAATGTCAGTCGACCGGGAAGATTTGAAAACGAGCCGTTCATTAATAAACACGCAGAATCGCTGTCAAAATACAGACCGGAAGTCAAAAGACAACGAGCGCAGCGCTGAGAAGGGGCGGAGCTACATAAGGTCTATAATTACATGCAAAAACTGCTTCTTTATAGGTTAAATCAGGTGGAAGGAGCCACCTAAGTTAACGGTCACACACAGCAACAGAAGCAGTGTCTGAAGCGTGTGAAATTCAATGTTGATGATGTGATTCATATTTGCAGAAGAGCTGAAATCATTTCTTCCTGTGATGACTCACTCCATCTCTCTCTCTGCCTTCCTGTTTCGTGCTGGGATTGTGTCTCCTTCCAGAAGAGCTGGTCTCTCCCTCTTCCTCTCTAAAGGTTTAGTGGCAGTCACTAATGAGGAAGAGGGTTGGATTCAAACAGCGGGTCCTTTGTTCCTCGGCTTAAAAGCGCTTTAACTCCGTCCGGTCGCAGAGGCAGTCGGAGAGTGTGAGAGATGTGAGGGTGGACTTGGAAGCATCGTGGGCGTTGCGAGGGATAATCTTCTGGGGCTCGAGACACATTTAATTGTAATGTGAGAAAAAATGATGAGGACGTTAATGAAGAAGTTTATTGCAGCTTAGCTGGGTTAAAGTACTTGAAGCACCTCGGGTCACAGCATCCTAAACTCAAACCCCAAACGCTGCGGATACAATGAGTTCATTTTCATCTTCTCCACAATAAATCAAGCTCTTTTAGTCGGTGCGCTTATTCTACTGAAAGCAGATACAAGTGGAACGACATTTTAGGCCAGGACACTGAAAAAAAAAATGTTTTACAGTAATCTAGGAACAAATTGTATCATTAGAAGGTGCTTTTATTTTAAGTCACTTGCAAATGAGGAATACAACATAAGCGTTTCATCCTGAGGAGGCAGAAACATGAGTATTGCTGAGTTAGTTCACTGACAGGAGTTAACATATGGCATCTTTAGATGTCTCTTGAACTTGATGTGAGCAGAAAAGCTACAAGCAAAGTGAGATGAAAACGTGCGCCCCGATATACTTCAAGTGAAATCGAAGAATGAACAAAATCGGATCAAAATCAAGTTCTTTTGGAGTTTGTTTTGGGAGTTCGATAAAGCAACTTTCTGGAAAATTTCGCTCCGGCTGGTAAACACCTTCGACCTCCCATTGGTCTGTGGCGATGATGATGTAATAGGTGGGCGTGGCTCTCAGGCTCCGCCCTTTTTGACGTGTCAATCTTCTCCGGTTCATTTCTTCTGTTCAGACCATGGACTGTGAAAAAATATGGACGTAGTGTCCGTGACGTCACCCGTAGTGTTTCTGAAGACCGTTTTTGAAGCCTAAAGTGGGCGTGGCCGACCGTCGCCATCTTGGCAGCGTCACTCCCGAATTTATTTATTTTTACAGTCAGACAATGAGCTGAGGTAACGTGACGGCTAACAGACCGCAGACAAACGGCTAATGATGACTAATGACCACAGCAGCGGGAATCCACCTGTCACTCAAAAGTGGACACACCCTTAATTATGCAGAAATTTAAGGCTTAATATAATTTAAACGGATGAGTTATAAAAAAATTCCCCCCCCTCACAGTCGTCATGAAGGGCAACATTAGCTGTATAGACCAAAGCCACTGTTTGCTCCAGGCTGTAAACATGTGTTTTTCTGCTGTAAAGCTGGGCATTTCAACATGGAGGAGATGCAGATTTGACTCACTTCTGCAGCCGGTCTCTAGTGGCCAGTCGATGAATTGCCGTTTAATTCACTTCCGTGTTGGTTTCAAGAGAGAGACAGGGAGGTTGCCGCTTGGTTCAGACGCGAGTAAAAGCATGAACACATTGGAGAACCACTGTATAGTAGAAACTGAAGCTGTAATTCTAACTGAAAGTGACACTGACACTGTTTTTCATGTTTAATACAGTAAAACTGTAGCAGCAATCTATAGTATAAAGTGCTGTAGAAATAAACATGACGTGACTGGAGTGCTGAATCACAGAGCTGGTGCATCATCAGATGCTTTCTGAACTGCTGTTTTCTCACCGCTGGCATTTGTATCGTGTGTTTATTTAGTTATTGAGAGGAAAGCGCTCAGCACATATTTACATACTCCAGCTCTCAGCAGCGTGGACGCCATCGGGATGTTCGCTAACAGTGTGTCACTGAAAAGGAAAAGCTATTTTTACCCCAAAGCGAAGAATAAAAAAGCAGATTACTTTGCCGTGAGTATATCAGGCCTTTAGGCTCATCCTGGATCATTTGCAGAGGTTCAGTTGAAGAGCAGTGATCCGGTCTAGAGATGACGAGAGCCATGACTCTCCCTGATGGTAAATAATGCAAACCTGCATGAGCGGCTGCCGGGTGTGTGGCAGGGCCTGGGGGGTGTTCGGCCGGGGACGTGACTTTGACACGGTTCCTCTAGAGGATGAAGCCGGACTCGAAGCAGCAGAGAGCGGTTGTGATGGGAGGATCTGGTGATTAATGGTGTCGTGAGCTGACACAGAATGAGCACAGACGGTTTGGAGGCAGCTCTTACAGGCCTCAGGGATGGTTTGTATGGTTAGAGTGGGTTGTAAGGCAGTGGAGATGCCCGAGTCTGTGGTGGGATAGTGCCAGTGAGGACAGATGTGTTGATGATGAATGTGATCGTGGACCAAAAACCTTTAGATGTGTGCACCTGGGCATATGCTTAAATACGGTAAATCCTGCCAGAAGTTAAGTGGAACTGTGGGAGTTTCTGAGGAAATGGGTCAATCCCACTATGCAGTGCATTTCCCCATCATACATGCCATAATATATTGGATAAAATGTTAAGTTGACAATTTTGGCAGATTTTCTTTTAGCACAGAATCAGAATTAAAAGAGCATAGGGTGAATTTAAAGGGATAGTTCACCCCAAAAGAATTTCCTTATTTACTCACCATCATGTGCTTTCACAACAGCAGGACTCAAAAGAGGATATTTATTCCGTCAATATTGTTTTAATTGATTGTTGAACTGCGGTAATACTGCTGTGAGACATGAGACTTTAATATAGTATAAGCTAAAAACCCTAACTGTTTATAATATTCAGTAATATTATCGATTTATGCACTGATACTATCAAATGAGAGCAAATTTGAACTGCATTCACACACTAACTTTGCAACATCAACACTATTATTCAAATGAACTTAATCAACACTAAACTGAATTGATGTGAGTAATTACACTATTTTCTTCTGTAGAGCTGCTTTACAGCTCAATTAAATGCGTTGTTTTTTTATTGATGAACTTTGCATCAACACTGTTATTTTCCAGTTAATTTCTGTGAAGCTGCTTTGAAACAATCTCTATTGTATAAAGCGCTATAGAAATAATTGTGACTTTTGCACTGGTATCCCATAATGCATTCAGATTATAATGCCTCAATAATTATATGAAACAAACACACTGCAGAGACATAACCTGATATATGCGCTCTCGTCGCCACTTCATTTGTCTTTTTGAGTGTCTAGTGAAAGTCCGTGTCATTTTTAACTTTTTCACTGGAGTACATTAGAGGATGATTTAGGAGAGTTTCATCCAGGTTTAATAGACTGAGAACAAACATACTCTACTGCCACTTAGATATCTAGATGTACTCTGCCGCATGGTTTTTATGAATTCCCTTGAGGAAGTGTTTTTATGACAGCTAATGACTTGGATAGGGCCATTATCAGAGACATTTATGTGTTTATATAACAGACATCAGATGGTTCCCACTGGCTATGTGCTCTGTTAATGAATGTCTGAAACTGAGCATCCATAGCCTGATAACTGTGCAGTGATTATCCAGTACTGACTGCACTCATTCACCTTAGTGTCATCACTAGAGCGCTACTCACACTGAAGTACGAGCATGTTGGGAAGGTCTGAATTTAAGGGTGCTTTCACACTTAGTCCGAAGCAGAGTTCGATAGTGCCCCCTTCATCTGCGATTGTGTTCACACTGTGTTTTTGTGCCAGAACCACGGTACATTTGCATCATCAGAGCGACAGCTGTTGCTACTGAAGAGCCCCTTTCACACAGAGATTACGGAAAATATAATGTGTCCCGGGATGGTTTGATTTTGGTTCATTCACACTGCCATTGATTTTCCGGAATCTGCGAGTGCGTTCACACACATCCCGTAAGACACGCGACGTCAGGATGTGACGTGTAACGTACGCGTCGAAAACATGTACACCATCGCATCGCGTACAGTTCCACAAAGCTGGCGAACGATCTCAGCTTCAGCGCGGATAGTAAGGAGCTCCTGGTCTCTGTTTCATTCCAGTTTGCAGACTTTTTTTTGTTCTTTCTTTGTTGATGACGAACACAGACTTCTTGGTCCTGGCTTTTGTTCACACGGCGCGTTACGGGACTGATCCCGGCAATGTTACTAGGTCCCCATCCTGGCATCAATCCCGGGACGTGTTTGCGTTCACACAGAAGGCACTCAAGCAACTTTACGGCAATTTCCCGGGAGCAACGCGCTGTGTGAAAGGGGCTTAGGTGACACAGGAGAAAGCAGCTAAATAAATAGAGTTGTTCATCCCACTTTTATAATTTTGTTTTTGAAACTTTGCTTCAAAGCATCAACACAGAACGTCACTTGCATCTGTCTGCCCCAAAGAACACAAAATCCATCTCTGCTGGAAAATCACAGGTCATCAGTAGCGGTTCACTTGCACGATCACTTACAGCACCTTTAAGTGCAGAGAGATGACATCTTACAGTATTGACATTATCTTGAGATAAGCACGCTTTCTTAAAGCGTTCTGGGCCGTGTTTCCCGAAAGCATTGTGAGCTAAGTTGATTGTAGATAACATGGTCTCCATGATCATCTTGGGCTCATGATGCTTTTAGGAAACGCAGCCCAGTTCCTTTTTGTTCCAACTTCAAAGAAGGACTCTGTCAGAGTGAATGAGCCATGAACGGCCAGCGGTGGGTGAGGGTGTTGTGTCAGTGTTTGGCCTCCATCACGGAGAGCGACGGCTCATGAGCGCTGAAGTGGACCAGTTGAGAAGCTGATGAATTTCCATGGCTTTTGGCGCCGCAAGAAGGCTACTTTATTCATAAGGCGGTTCCGAACAAATGAAAAAATAGCAACACCCACAAGGTGAAGAGCACAAATGAGGACAGTAATTTTGTCATTTATGAACAAGATTTACTTTCACTGTCAAATTTCAACAAATATCTCTCAGATTTAAACAGTTTAATTAGTGTTACTGCAGCCAATTAGACCTGCCACTGTCTATGATGTCATCAATAATAATAATGAAACGCGCAATAATGCTGAGAAAAAGAGAAAAGTCACTCTTGCTTGTCTGTCATGTATAGCGTGGTATTAGACACAGGATTCACACATGGATACTTTTAACGCTTTCCTTAGCGAGTGGAGATGGGTAGGTTTAGGAGTGGGTTTAGGGATCAGGGGGTGGAGATGGGTAGGTTTAGGGATGGGTTTAGGGATCAGGGGGTGGAGATGGGTAGGTTTAGGGGTGGGTTTAGGGATCAGGGAGTGGAGATGGGTAGGTTTAGGAGTGGGTTTAGGGATCAGGTGGTGGAGCTGGATCAGATCTAAGGGGTGGAGATTGGTAGGTTTAGGGGTGGGTTTAGGGATCAGGGAGTGGAGATGGGTAGGTTTAGGAGTGGGTTTAGGGATCAGGGGGTGGAGATGGGTAGGTTTAGGGGTGGGTTTAGGGATCAGGGAGTGGAGATGGGTAGGTTTAGGAGTGGGTTTAGGGATCAGGGGGTGGAGCTGGATCAGATCTAAGGGGTGGAGATTGGTAGGTTTAGGGGTGGGTTTAGGGATCAGGGAGTGGAGATGGGTAGGTTTAGGAGTGGGTTTAGGGATCAGGGGGTGGAGATGGGTAGGTTTAGGGGTGGGTTTAGGGATCAGGGAGTGGAGATGGGTAGGTTTAGGAGTGGGTTTAGGGATCAGGGGGTGGAGCTGGATCAGATCTAAGGGGTGGAGATTGGTAGGTTTAGGGGTGGGTTTAGGGATCAGGGAGTGGAGATGGGTAGGTTTAGGAGTGGGTTTAGGGATCAGGGGGTGGAGATGGGTAGGTTTAGGGGTGGGTTTAGGGATCAGGGGGTGGAGATGGGTAGGTTTAGGGGTGGGTTTAGGGATCAGGGAGTGGAGATGGTAGGTTTAGGGGTGGGTTTAGGGATCAGGGAGTGGAGATGGGTAGGTTTAGGGGTGGGTTTAGGGATCAGGGAGTGGAGATGGGTAGGTTTAGGGATCAGGGGGTGGAGTTTGGTAGGTTTAGGTATATGTAAGGTGGGAGGAGTTGGATCTGAATCCAACTCCTCCCCCTGGATTTCGTGTTCTACAGTGAGGACCATCTCCAGTGGTCATTGAGTTTTGGTGATGTTTGTGTCTTAAGTGAGAAAAGAATTCATGTCAATTGAAAGATGTCGGCATTGAATGCATTTTGTGTCAAAGCAATGATAAATGATCCTCTGATTATCTCACATAGACTGATGCTGTGATCACTGAGTGAAGAGAGTAGAACAAGTGACCTAAGTATTGAGAAATGTGAAATAGTGATTGTAAAAAAAAACTAATGGATGTTGATCATTAATATCTTTTACTGTACATTTAATTGTGGACTTTTGCCTATTTGAGTCTGTAATAATGTAACTATAGCAGAGCTGTGTGTCCTCTTGCCCTCATGAAAATGGATTATGGATGGATATTAATTATCATTAAATGGATTTAACACAGTGTCTTTCTCAGGTTACCATGGTTACAGTCGTAACTGAGATGTTTTCTTCCGGGAACGAACATATCACAATATTCCTAATTTTTAATCATTTGTGCCCAAGCTATACGTAGAATAAAGGGGCGGGGCCTGGTTGAGTTAGTTAGTAGTGTGTTAAACTGGCGGTTATGGGAAGGGGCGGGACATTTCCCAAACACACTCGAAGCGCTCGACCAATCACGACACACTGATCCAGCCGACCAATCAGAGCACAGTATGCTTTTCAGAAGGAGAGGCTTCATAGAGACAGGAAGTAAACAGAGCGTTACTGACAGACTGGGAAGAGAGGAGCCGCAACAATGGAGAATATGAGGAGAATAATCAACATTCAAGCAGGAAAACCTGTTCTAGTAGAGCCTGAAACAACATCAAGACTTTGAGAAAGGGCAGAATAGCTCTTTAATAACTCTCCCTTCTCTCTCTCTCTCTCTTAGAGTTGACTCTGCAGCAGGCTTTGCACCAGTCTGTATTCATGCCATGTTCCAGCCCGTCTCCCAGCATGCCTCACTGCTGGGATCAGCACAGCAAGCTGCTTCCGACAGTGGCGGGCATCACGGCCGGTAAAGTGGCAGCGTGGAGCGTGGATGAGGTACACCTGTTACGCTTTCTTGAGTTAATGCTGTGTTATTGTAGGTCAGCTGATTGGTTCTGAACCCAGCTGTTGTAAACTGCAGTGTCGTACCTCCTCTAATCCTCATTGTTATTCTGCAGGTGATTGAGTTTATCCAAGGACTTCCAGGCTGCAAAGAACAAGTGCGCACCTTCAGAGAGGAGGTAAATCATTCCCTTTAATTACGAGCAGAGTCAGAATGACTGAATCCTCAGAGAAGTGCTTAACTAGTCCTTCATCGTGAGGTTTGGCAGCAGGAGGAACTGGAGCATTTAAGGAACAGAATCTCATGGTGCTTAAGGAAGAGAGAGCGAACGATGCATGATGGGATATGTGAGAAGATCTCATTGAAATCATTTTTAGGCATGTCAAGTCATCCCACGTCACTGTATCTCGCCCGTTTACCACTAACAAGAGTGTTCATCAGGCCAGAGGGCTAGAGCTTTAAATACTCCTGTTCTCTCTCTATCTATCTGCTCTTCCTCCTCTCTCTCTCTCTCTCTCTCTGTCTGTCTATCTGCTCTTCCTCCTCTCTCTCTCTCTCTCTCTGTCTGTCTATCTGCTCTTCCTCCTCTCTCTCTCTCTCTCTCTCTGTCTGTCTATCTGCTCTTCCTCCTCTCTCTCTCTCTCTCTCTGTCTGTCTATCTGCTCTTCCTCCTCTCTCTCTGTCTATCTGCTCTTCCTCCTGTTCTCTCTCTGTCTATCTGCTCTTCCTCCTCTCTCTCCTCCTGTTCTCTCTCTCTGTCTATCTGCTCTTCCTCCTCTCTCTCTGTCTATCTGCTCTTCCTCCTCTCTCTCCTCCTCCTCTCTCTCTCTCTGTCTATCTGCTCTTCCTCCTCTCTCTCTCTCTGTCTATCTGCTCTTCCTCCTCTCTCTCCTCCTCCTCTCTCTCTCTCTGTCTATCTGCTCTTCCTCCTCTCTCTCTCTCTGTCTATCTGCTCTTCCTCCTCTCTCTCTCTCTGTCTATCTGCTCTTCCTCCTCTCTCTCCTCCTCCTCTCTCTCTCTCTGTCTATCTGCTCTTCCTCCTCTCTCTCTCTCTGTCTATCTGCTCTTCCTCCTCTCTCTCTGTCTATCTGCTCTTCCTCCTCTCTCTCCTCCTGTTATCTCTCTGTCTATCTGCTCTTCCTCCTGTTCTCTCTGTCTATCTGCTCTTCCTCCTGTTCTCTCTGTCTATCTGCTCTTCCTCCTCTCTCTCTCTCTCTCTCTCTCTCTCTCTCTCTCTGTCTATCTGCTCTTCCTCCTCTCTCTCTGTCTATCTGCTCTTCCTCCTCTCTCTCTCTGTCTATCTCTCTGTCTATCTGCTCTTCCTCCTCTCTCTCTCTCTGTCTATCTGCTCTTCCTCCTCTCTCTCTCTCTGTCTATCTGCTCTTCCTCCTCTCTCTCTGTCTATCTGCTCTTCCTCCTCTCTCTCTCCTCCTCCTCTCTCTCTGTCTATCTGCTCTTCCTCCTGTTCTCTCTGTCTATCTGCTCTTCCTCCTGTTCTCTCTGTCTATCTGCTCTTCCTCCTCTCTCTCTCTCTCTCTCTCTCTCTCTCTCTCTCTCTCTCTGTCTGTCTATCTGCTCTTCCTCCTCTCTCTCTGTCTATCTGCTCTTCCTCCTCTCTCTCTCTGTCTATCTCTCTGTCTATCTGCTCTTCCTCCTGTTCTCTCTCTGTCTATCTGCTCTTCCTCCTGTTCTCTCTCTGTCTATCTGCTCTTCCTCCTCTCTCTCTGTCTATCTGCTCTTCCTCCTCTCTCTCTGTCTATCTGCTCTTCCTCATCTCTCTCTCTGTCTATCTGCTCTTCCTCTCTCTCTCTCTCTGTCTGCTCTTCCTCCTCTCTCTCTGTCTATCTGCTCTTCCTCATCTCTCTCTCTCTCTGTCTATCTGCTCTTCCTCCTCCTCTCTCTCTCTCTGTCTATCTGCTCTTCCTCTCTCTCTCTCTCTGTCTGCTCTTCCTCCTCTCTCTCTGTCTATCTGCTCTTCCTCATCTCTCTCTCTGTCTATCTGCTCTTCCTCTCTCTCTCTCTCTCTGTCTATCTGCTCTTCCTCCTCCTCTCTCTCTCTCTGTCTATCTGCTCTTCCTCTCTCTCTCCTCCTCCTCTCTCTCTCTGTCTATCTGCTCTTCCTCATCTCTCTCTCTGTCTATCTGCTCTTCCTCTCTCTCTCTCTCTCTGTCTATCTGCTCTTCCTCCTCCTCTCTCTCTCTCTGTCTATCTGCTCTTCCTCTCTCTCTCCTCCTCCTCTCTCTCTCTGTCTATCTGCTCTTCCTCCTCTCTCTCTATCTATCTGCTCTTCCTCCTCTCTTCTCTCCTCCTGTTCTCTTCTGTGTCTTTACCTTTTGTTTTCTAATTGTATTTACTATGTGCAAATGGGAACTGCATGAATGAGTGCTGACAGACATTGGGGTCCAAAAGTCTGACTGGTGAAAATTATTGTCTTTTATATTATAAAACCGATTATTGTGTTCCACTAATTTGACAGGTCAAGTGTTTTTGCAAGAATGCTAATATATATATGAACAGCAGTGCTTCTCTATTTTTTTTTTATTTTTTTTTTTTAAAACTAGGTAAGTAACTATTGCATCTAAAATAGAAGTTGCTTTAACATTAAACACTTCTTGTTTATTGAACTGTTGGATTAAATCAGTGTCACACTCTTAATATCCCGCAGCCAATGCACTCCATGCACACAGCTGTCACGCTCAATCAATCACTCTAAATCGTGCGATTGATTGTCTAAATTCACTTGTAGCATTAAAAGTGATTGATTTTAGTTTTTAGTGGTTTAATTTTAATTTTAGACAAATTTATCAGTATTGTCCATTAATCCATTATCATCAGCCGTAATATGAAAATAATTATAGACTTATCGTATCGGCTGGAATTTTTATATTGGTGCATTCTTAATTATAAATGATCTGATCTAAATATGAAGAGAAAATAATCAATTGAGATGAAGCACCTTTCATTTGTGCAGTGTAGGATCATACATATCCACATCAACACATTATTATTTCATATATTGCACATTTTCCATTGAATTGCCAGCAAAAATGATGAATAATCACCAAATGTCACAGAATGCCAAATGTCTCTGTTTGTAAACAGACATGAGATCAGCAGTCAGTAGTTTATGACAGGTGTGTGTGTGTGTGTGTGTGTGTGTGTGTGTGTGTGTGTGTGTGTGTGTTTATCAGCTGATTTATTGTTGTTTGGTTTCAGCAAATTGACGGAGAGGCCTTCCTGTTACTGACTCAGGTGGACCTGGTGAAGATCCTCAGCATTAAACTAGGACCTGCACTGAAAATTTACAACTCCATCCTGATGTTTAAAACCACTGAGAACTCGGCCTGCAACGAACTCTGACCCGCCCAGACCGAAGAGCCGAGAGCGTTCATTAGCGCTTCAGTCAAAGGGCTCGTCGTGAAGGTTCATACAGTATATACATGACACTATTGCACATACTGAACAAGATTTAGATCATGCCAGAATGAGCAGGTTGAGCACATATAATGACATTCATAATTCATTTAGACAGACACTTCTCTGCACCATCCTTTATAAACGTGTATATGTATGCAGTTATTAAGTCACATGACGGTTTCATGTCGTGCCCTCTCGTTACGGGGTGGGTGAGAATGTATATTTCGTTCGCTGAGGGGTTATCGGAGCGCCTTTCTGAACTCAGGTGCTATATGAATGCAGGTACATGCACTGAAGAGCCGCACAATTTCTGTTTCCAGGTAGAGTTTCTCTTTCTCTTCTTTACTTCATAGCTGTTGATCATTTAAGTGTTTGCAGAGGGATATCTGTGTCCTTTGCACTTCATCGTTTATCCTGAAAATGCTTCCATTCAAGTCAGTCTCTGTCATGTTCAGATTATCTGAACACTAACTTTAGAGAGCTAGTCAAATTTAACTCAAAAGAGCAAGTGTGAGGTTAGAAAATAAGACGTTTTGTGAAATCCATCATCAACACCAGTTCTGCTCTTTGATTTTCTTGTTTCTAGAGTGCTGTGATGTCATAATAATGCATCATAAACCGTCCTTCTCTTCTTCATCACGACTGCAGTCATCATTAGTCATGGATTGCAGTGTGTAAAGTATAAAGGCCAATGTATTTTTCCATGTTCTCTCTTTTTTTGTTTCGATACGGTGGATGTATAAATGGAGAACGAAGGGTTAAAGCTACACTCGAGGCACAAATAAACATTGTGAGAGCCATATTTGGTATTTTGTAATAGAATGTGCACAGTATGAGAAAAAAAGTGTAATTTTCCTTTAATATACAGACATGAGTATTAATTTTGCTTCTGTTGCTGAGGCATGCAGCGTTAAATACAGGAAACTTAACATTTATTCAAGTTTAATATTTTGACTATTTAAAATGAAGTGATGGAATGTGAACACGTTTGTTAACAAATCTAAACAATTGTATAGTGTTGAAATGCTGGTTTTACTCAGCTGTATGATTTTTCATATATTCAAAACTCATTTATCATGTACATTTTTTTTGTCACGGGAGCTTGTGATGAACAGTTGGTTTGGGGATTTGAGATGAAATATAAAAACGTGTAAATAAGGAATGGTTTAGTGTGGATGTGCAGCACTGGTGTGTGGACTACTAAACTTCACTGTAATTCATTTGCAAATAAACTTGATGATCCAAAGGTCTGTGTCAACACAATGGTCTTTTTAATGTTTGCATAATTTAGATTAAAATGTGGTGTCTATTTTGCTGCTGGTTTTCAGGATTTGATTTCATTAGGATACTATACTGCAGTATTCCTCAACCACTGATTGATTGATTGATTGATTGACCTCTTGCTGAATAAAGCATGCAGACTTTTCCCTCCACAGACGCACGTCGGTAAATCAGGGAATGAACTTGCGCTCCCGGGGGCGGTTCAGCGAAAAGAGGAGGAGTGTTCCGGCGCAAATGTTCCCTGGTGCTATTTTGCAGTTTCAGAAAACAATTCTGCCACAGACCAGGAGAAACCTAGTCTAAAGTCAGTGGCACGTTGCGCATGTTATTCATATGCTATTTTGAGGGCGCATGCTTGGCCATAATGTAGCGTGTGCACAACGTACATATACTTTGCTTATCTCATCTACACAGACGCAGCAGTTCACATTTTTGCAAACCATACATTATTACAAGGAAAAATATTACCACATGAGGGAAATCCTTGTTGTGTCCATGAAGATGTGAAAAAATATGCATAAATCTAGCTTACACATTTACCCAAATTATCATACGCCTGTTTAACCGAAGCTAATTTGGGTGTGTTTCTCCATCCCCAATGTCACTTCTCTGTGTTTTATGGCCCTGACGAGAACGTCGGTCTCCTCGGCTGTGAACCGCTCCTGGCGTGCGTCTGGCAAATCCGCCGTTATAATAGCAATCCGCCATGGAACAAGCGCTCCTGCTCTTAAAGGGAATGTGAGATGACGCTCTGATTGGTTTATTTCACGTTAGGCCCAAACCACACCTATGAATAATGAAGCTACTTCAGACCAACCCATTTTAGATTTGCGTCGGGCGCTAGAGTCATTTATCCCGCCGGTATAATAGCAACAGCGTCCGAGATCCGCCCACAAAGTTAATTGTGTTACGCGCTTGATACTTGCGTTTCAGATCGTTAAAATGTGTTTTATGATGTGATTAATGACTCTTGAAATGACCTCCAAATAAATTGGTACTGGCAGAATAGATAACCCTCTTTAATAAAACCCTGAGAGAACATGCTGTGATCTCTCTCTGAACTCGATCTAAACCAGGTTGGATTTGTTTGTTTTCTTGAGCATTAAACATACTCTGAAACTCAGAGTTTGTTCAGCTAGCTTCTGCAACTGCCCACAGACAAAAGCTGCAAGGAAATATCTGCGTACAAAATGTGACAGCTGGAGCCACTTAAACATGGGCCCATATCGAAGAGAGAAAGACCTCATTTTTTGATGCAAAATGGCATTCAGTGCAACATTGCAAGGATCTAGTAGCTACTACTTGCATCATACAGTTATGTCTACACTTACCAAAGGCTTATTTTGTTGATCTCTGGAGATGTTGACAAAAATGTGCTCGGTAACGACATTCTCCAGGGATTGATCTATTAACAGACCTCTGCTTCCAACTGGGCAAGTCTGAACATGTGTCTGGTGTTGGAAGGAAGCTTTATATATTCGTCTTGTGTACGTTCCTTTCTTTAAACTCATTAATCTAAAAAAATTTACACATTTCACCCAGATTCTGGTCACACTTCCCCCCTTATCTACAAACTCAAAGATAATTCCTGCTCTTGTAATCTCACAATCTTAGTTTTAAGGGAAATATACCTGTATATGTGTTTTTAACAGGCCCTCAAAGAAATTTGACAGTATGAATGTTGAAAATTCATTCATGCTTCGTAGGGGCCGTAACCAGGGTCCAGGGTGTCAAAAATTGAAACTTAAATAGGGAGACATGTAAACAGGGAGACGTGTCAGAGTTTATTCTGAGATAACAATCGGCTGGATGTACATTATTCCGCTTATTACACAGCTACTTGCCATATAAGTAAATAATTAGACACGAAAGTCGAAGTTGCGGCAAGTTCAAACTAGACAGACAATTAAGGGGTACAGTATTCAGTCATTCCACTTATTACACAGCATTTCACCAAATAATTATGGAGATTAGACATATTGATTTGAGATATAACTGTTTTAAAAATCTTACCTGTTTTCCGAATCTTATAATCCAACAGTGTACTAAACAATAGTTGCAAAATCGCAGCAACTGCAATTGTATGAAACGAGAGAGCGAGTCCACGATTCTGGAGGACATCATTAAATAACTGCTTAAAAGAACAGCAAAGCAAACGCACACCATTTTACGTGCAAGTTAAAGGAAATAACTTAATGCAAAGAGAACGTAACTGCACACTCACTTACCAACTTTTCGGCACAAGTAGCCTTTGTCAAGGTCTCTAACTTCAGTAACCCGGATGAGCCTGTGTTATCTGTTTTCAGCAGTTGTTATCTGGGAATAAGGTACAGCTAAATGGTGCGATCGACCAATCAGAATCAAGTATTTAGATTTAAATGCAAAAGAAGAGGCATGAGAGTTGGCTGTTTGAAATGTTTGCAATACTACCTTTTAATGTTAGAGAAGTACCATATGTTTAAAGCTGCATTTACCAAACTCAAGGACTGCTTCGTTTCAGCCCCCATTCTTGTCGCCCCTGATCCCTCTCGTCAGTTTGTGGTGGAGGCATCAGAGATGGGGGAAGGTGCAGTTCTCTCCCAGCGCTCTTCCGTGGACGGCAAGGTGCATCCGTGCGCTTATTTTTCTCATCGTTTGTCATTACGACATTGGTAATAGAGAATTGTTGGCAGTCAAGTTAGCCTTGGAGGAGTGGCGTCATTGGTTGGAGGGTTCGGGGGTACCGTTCATTGTTTGGATCGATCACAAGAACCTTGAAAACAGGTCCGCTAAATGACTTAACTCTAGGCAGGCTCGATGGGCACTTTTTTTCACATCTCCTACCGTCCAGGTTCCAAAAACATCAAGCCTGACGCATTGTCCCGTATTTTTGACCAATCAGAATGCCCGGTTTCTCCCGAGTCCATCATACCACAGAGATCTGTGGTTTCAATGTTAACTTGGGAGATTGAATCGAAGGTGCGCATGGCCTTACATGGGGTAGTGCCTCCGCCCGGGTGCCCACCGGGTCATTTATTCGTGCCAGAGAGATTACGGTCCAACGTTATTCGGCGGGGTCATTGTTCCAAGGTGTCTTGTCAACCCAGGAGTCAATCGTACAATTTTTCTTACAGACGGTTCTGGTGGCAAACTATGGCTCGCGACACACATCGTTTTGTATTGGCCTGCTCGGTCTGTGCCAGTTGTAAGACTTCTACTCGACCTCCTGCTGGGCTCCTTCAACCGTTGTCAGTTCCTTCGAGACCCTGGTCACACATTGCGCTAGATTTCGTTACGGGCCTCCCTTTCTCACAGGGTAACACGGTGGTTGTAACCGTGGTGGACAGGTTCTCGAAGGCTACTCATTTCATCCCTCTGCCCAAATTACCTTCTGCCAGAGAGACAGCGGTTGCTGTCATAGACCACGTCTTTCGTATTCATGGCCTCCCGACGGACGTGGTCTCTGACAGGGGTCCCCAGTTTACTCCGTTTGAGTGTAGTTTAGGGTACCAGCCACCAATTTTTCCCAGTCTGGAATCCGAAGTCGTGGTTCCCTCTGCTCACGAATTTGTCCAGAGGTGCAGACGAAACTGGAGAAGAGCTCTTCTCCGGGTGGGTTTGCGCACCAAGGCCCAGGCCGATCGCCACCGGTCGAAGCCTCTCATCTACGTCATTGGTCAAAAAGTGTGGCTTTCATCTACTGATATTCCTCTCCGCTCCGTCTGTAGAAAACGTGCTCCCAAAGTCATTGGCCCGTTTACCGTCACCAAGATCCTTAGCCCGGTGACGGTTCGACTCAAACTTCCTACGGCGTAACGGAGAATTCATCCCGTCTTCCATGTTTCAAAGATTAAACCACTTATTCGTTCTGCTATTAATCCGCCTACCCCGGTTCCCCCACCGCCGCAAATCGTAGATGGAGAGCCTGTTTATTTGGTTAGTCATATTCTGGACTCAAGGCGGAAGGGACGCAGATTCCAGTATTTGGTGGACTGGGAAGGTTACGGTCCGGAGGAGAGGAGTTGGGTTCCTGCCCGGGACATATTGGACCACTCCCTTATCGATGATTACAATCGCCAGGTAGGACCCTCTGGGAGCGTCAGGAGACCCCCTCCTAGGGGGTGAGGTAATGTCACGGTTCTTGTCTTGATCTTTTGCCGTTTACATAAATAAACATCACCTTTCATTCGCAACTGGATCTTGTGTTTCGTGACGTAACAAGAAGTTAACGTGGTTTCACTTTATTTTGATGGTCTCGTAACGTTACACCTACATTTCTACTAACTCTCATTAGAGTATTATTAGAGTATTAGTAGACTGGTAGGGTTCGGGCTAGTAGAATAAGTTGACATGTAGTTGCAAAGTTACTTATAGTCAGTAGAGTGTCTGTTGGAGGACCATCACAATAAAGAGTTAGCAGATATTAAACAGACAGTCTACTAATACTCTAAGAGTTAGTTTACATGTAGTTGCAAAGTTACTTATAGGTAGTACAATGTTCAAAAGACACTATCAAAATAAAGTGTTACCGATAACTTTCTCCAGGTTTATTGGTCTACAGTGACTATGTTTTGAACTGCTGTGACGTGTATGAAGTGGATAATGTAGATCAGTTCTGTGCTCAGTGTGAATTTTCTGGCACACTGATCATCACACATGCATAAATAAATCATAAATGAGTATTTGGGACATAATAAGGCATGCAACTGAAACAATAACAGATGAACTTGCATATTAACATGAGCAACATAAAATCTGTAGTTGCATATTTTAGGTTTTTGTCCAATAATCAAAAATTTAGCATCAAAACACATGGAAAATATGACATATAATTTGGTTTGACTACAAAACATCTCAAATGATGTTTATGTCCATTATGTATTCATAGGCATTGTACTATTAATTGTAACATTTTATATAAATGGATTGAGGAGCAGTTTATATGCTGGAGACAGCACAACCCCATTTCACAAAATATTCTTTAAAAAGAAACATTGATTCATTTTAAACTAACAAGGCCTTGTTCATCCTTCTTATTACAACAATCAGCACAGAAATGAGCAGACAGCACATAGTAACTGTTTCCTCAGTGTGAAGTTGTTTTCCTTCTCCAGCATCACGGCAACATGCATCAGCATCACCATGGAGACCTCACTTTCTAAATCTTCATGTTCTGAAAAGCTGCTGGTGACATTCTGCGTGCTCAATCATATTCAAATATGTGCTGGTGGGCTTTATATTTGCTGTTTATTATTTTCCTGGGTTTTGTTAAATTTATGGCAAAGATTTGGCAGCTGTGATTGCTAGAACATTACAGTAAAAAAAATACAATGACAATGTTACTGTCACACTTTCATTGAGTTTGTTTTTCATTTTCAAGGACTCTTAAGCCCTATTCAGACGGGACTAGTTTAACATGGAGAGGTGGGGTAAAGTAATAATTACCAGAGCTTCTCTGTGATTTTAGTCCCGTCCGAATGTGCATCTCAGTGGTCATTACAGACAATGTCAGTAAAGATTACGGCGGCTTTTACCTTCAGTAAAAAGGTCCGGAAAAATAACCTCAGGTAATACTAATCCCGCGCGAATAGACCCGCTGTAAATATGTAAGTATATATTTCGTCATTTCCTGTTTAAAAGTAGCTTTCCGTGGTTTTTCCAAGTATGGAGACGCTTGTAAAAGCATTCAGTTGCGTTCTAGATGCTGGGACGAGTCTGTGGCAAAACTCAAGTGTTTTCATACATACCATTCAGATCAAAAAGAAGATCGAAAGCACTTGTTAGAGGCACGAAACATCTTTTAGCGTTAGGTAAGTGCCCATCACCAACACAATCCAATCTGAAGTTAATTAATACATCGTTCGACCTAACATAACTGTTTTATATATATAGGTTATGTGTTTGCACACATGATATCAGGAAGCAACGTAATACACAACAGGAGGGTGACGGCGATGCGCAAATCTGCTAGTTTTACTGAGATATCTTATCCCGTGCGAATAGGCCATTAATATTACAGACGTCCTGTGGTAAAATTACATTACTCAACCTACCCTTGTAAAGTTAATCCCGTCTGAATAGGGCTTTAGTTTGCTTATGGTTTCATGTTTCCTTTGTCCTCATTTTCCCGCCACCATGGTTATTGATTTCACGGTCACACCTGTTTGTATTTTGTTCATTATCACTGTGTATTTAAGTCCCTGATTTTGGTTAATTCAGTGTTTGGTATTGTTTGTGCACAACACACTGTTTCTCGCTTTTGTTTGTAACTGAGTGGATTTAGTTGTAACTTTGATTTTGATTCTGGATCATCTTCATTGGAGCCTAAATGTTACAGAATTCCAGACCTAAAAAAACAGAAAACACTGCCATCAATGTCTTTAATCAGCTGGTCTCCAATGTGGATTACCGGCTCCTTATCTGCTATACTCACCTGAGAAGACTCCAGTGATCTCCTGTGAAACTCCAGCAATCTCTTAGTAAGACTCCTGATATCCACCGCCGATCTCCTGTCCTGTGAATCCCACTTACCTGTTTACTCACCTGGCTACTTATTGAAGAGGTGTGTGCTCCTGCTCCACCACGCTCCAGTCACAGTCACTATCTCTGAAACCTGGTAAAGAAACACAGACTGTTAGCCTATATTCATCTGCTCAGATTATCACAAACTTCTTCATTACGCACCTGATCATCTGTTTTAATAAATACCTGTTTGGGTTCAACTAACTCTATGTCTCAGAGTCTGGTATTCCCTGACAATATTATATAGTAGGGGTGTAACAGTACACAGAAGTCGCGGTCACGGTTCGGTACGTACCCCGGTTGTGGGGTCACGGTTCGATACGAGTTCGCTACAATAGGAAAAATGGCCACACTTTAGTTTAGAGTGCAGTTCTCACTATCAACTACAACTTTTGCCTCAATAAACTCCTGATTACTGCTTATTAATAGTTAGGAAGGTAGTTGTTAAGCTTAGGTATTGAGTGGATTTAGGGATGTAGAATATGATCATGCAGAATAAGGCATTAATATGTGCTTTATAAGTACTAATAAACAGCCAATATCCTAGTAATATGCATGATAATAAGCAACTAGTTAATTGAGAGAATTGGACCTAAACTAAAGTGTTACCGGGAAAAGGAACAAATCCAAAATGCTAGGTTTATTTTATTTTATTTTGTAGTTTATTGCACCTAGCTGCATTTAGTCCCTGGTACAGTACAGTTTAGTTGGTCCTAAAGCCTCCTTTAGTGCATTAAGCACTACGCAGTAAACCGAATGCACTCTTGTATAGGTAATTTTATTTTGCAGGGCTGATAAAAAACAACAAAAGGTATTTGGTCACAATTAGTTTCAAAACTGAAAAGCATCTTTTGTTACAAAAGTACAAAATAAATAGAATAATGAAAAAGAAAACTTGTGCACAAGCCTTTCAAGTATACTCCTTTGTCCATGAGTGCAGAAAGACGCATTTGACGCGTGGGCACTATCTGGGACTTGTTTTCAAGCGTTCAAATCGTTCGCACATGCGCTGTTCTTCTTCTGCTCTTTATTCTGTTGTGGCGGTTAACAAACAACATTGCATTACCACGTACACCCCCTTCTGGTTTGGAGTGTGCATTGCCTGTGACTGACTGTAT
The DNA here is from genome assembly GCA_021554675.1 of Leuciscus idus. Lineage (NCBI taxonomy): Eukaryota > Metazoa > Chordata > Actinopteri > Cypriniformes > Leuciscidae > Leuciscus > Leuciscus idus. Next base: position 1,414,037 of record CM038638.1, on the reverse strand, counting down.
TCGAGGTCTGACTGCATGCACTGAGTCGTGACGTCCGTACTGTAGTACACCGTATACAGTATTCGATTTCAGATGCAGCACTAGTTTCTCATTTGTGGCTGTCTGCATAGTCTCTGGCATGTGTTGTCAGTCAGCAGGGCAGATCACATCCCTGTAAATCCCCTCAGGTCTTTGGGTTACATTGAATGTATGCCTGCAGCTAATGGGCTTTCTTGTAGTTTGATGGTTTCTTCCTTTGGTTTACCTTCTGTAACCCGCAACCTGCAGTTTTTTTGCAGTTTCTCATGCATTCTGGAGTATGGAAGACTCGTCACAATAATCTTTCTCCTTTTATCTCTTTTAAGTTTTTTTGTACCATTTATTTAATTTTATTTTTAAACCTACTAATATTTTAACAGTTTTGTTATTTCTTTACGCTGTGCTGACATTTCTTAAAGTCCCCCTGTAGTCAATAATTATATCCCTTAAGCCTCATCTTTGATCACCAAAATTACATATTTAAAAGTTTTTTCCTTCGAAAAAAAAAAGTCTCCATGCCTTAAAATATCTTGAATGTAACTCGACACCCTTGACTAATTTAGTATACGTGACTCTATGAATATGCAAATGAGCCCCGCCTCCACTCACTCACTCAGCTCAGAGATCCACTGGTTGACGATCACACGTTGATCTGATTGGTTACAAGGTAGTTTGTGACGTCAGAAACACCAGCGATTTCAAAGCGTGTGTTTGAGACTGTCTTTGGTTCACTGCAGTTTTAAGGAGAAAATACTCAGCAATGGTGTCGACTTATGAATCTACACATGGTTTGTCTTAAAGCATATTAAAAACACCACATAGACACATAAACTACATTAAAAGCTGGATTTGCACCACAGGGGGACTGCAGTTGAAATGACTGCAGTTGTCAAATGAGAAGTGTCTCCCACTGTTTTGTAATGAATATGGAAAATATGACTGGCCTTTTCAGATTGGAAACAGATGGTATTCCATGGCTGGTGTTCTGCTGGAGCAAAAGATGTTTTGAGGAGAGATGTCCCGATGTCTGAACATGAGACACAGATGCACATGTGCTGTTTCATCTATTCAGCCCAAATATCTCAGACAGCACAGAAAAGAGCAAGAGAGTGAGAAGAATTCATTAGATATGTCAGATGAAATCATCAACTCAATCAGATGTACAGTAGATGGTTTGTTTTAACTTAAATGGGTCCACCGTATAAAATGTTATGTATGTCTTCTATATCTCATGTTCTTTATTCCTTAATATAGAGTCTTTTGATGCAAACAAATGTATTACATGTGGGTAACACTTTAAAATAACTTTCATATTATACTTGCGTCAACAACAAAAAATGTGTTACTTCTTTTGTTGATGTTCTATTGCAAAACACTCTTACTGCTATTGAGGTGTGTATACGGGTAGGTTAGGGACAGGTTTGGTGGGATGGGTAGGTTTAAGGGTGGGTTAAAGATGAGTTTTAAGGGATAAAATGATTGACCACAGGGGGACTTTAAGTGAACCAATCAGTTCTTAACCCTCTGGTACTGTTCGCATATTGGTAAAAAATGACCGGAATTTTTATAATTATTTTATTGAAATGATTGTACTATATTTTAGTTCGATAATGTTTTTTTTATTAAATATTTTGTATTTTTCAGGGGAGTTTATGGTACTAAATTATATATATGCAGTAGCGAATAACCAATAACATTTTAAATGAGCAGGATACAGGTTTGGAGTAACATGTGGGCGAGTAAATGATTTTTTTTTTCTTTTTTTTCTTTAAGCACAGACATTTTTTGTTGGTTAAGTGTTAAGACTAGATGACAATATAATTGTTGGGGAAAATGTGTGCTCAACCTTTGGGGTTTGTAGAGTAAGCACTGTTACAGCATCTTAATTTTCTACACAAGCGTGCAATTCAGCCAGCATTACAGAAGAGATGGATAGAGACGTGAGTCTTAAGAGCAGCGGAGGATGAATCCGCAGACAGCGTAGGTGTGATCACTATAGTCAAAGAGAGGCTAAAAATAGGCATGTTCTTCTCTTAATGAGTGTGTGTGTGGGGTGTGGGGTGTGGGTGTGGGGGTGGGGGGGGGGGGGTATCAGGAATCCCACCTGGCATTGATGCAGGATTTTGATATTTGCTTTCTCATTTAATTATTCATGAAAAGAAGATCATCTTAAAAGAGGAAAGCCAGATGCTGTCATGAATGCCAGATATGTTCACTGTGGAGGAATGCATGCATGCTTCTTACATACAATGAGTCAGTTTTAAGCTCATTATGAGTAAATGCTCCACTTTTAATGTGTTACAATTATGTAAAGTGCAAGCATTATAAGGTGCTGACAACTCTGTGTCGAATACTGCTCCAACAGCTTTCTGTTACATAATGTTTGAGGACAGATCAGGGTAATTCAGACCACAGATGGATTTCCCTTCATGTGTGGGGATCCATATCAGCCCAACACATACACAAGCAGTCTCTTACGCTTCGTGCCAACACAGAGTAGTTTGGGGGTGACAGATAAAACCCTTAAAAAGGTGTTTGTGGGAGAAGACTAGTTCACACTGCCTCCACAAACACCATTGGAATATAGGCTGTGTTCTGACTGCCAGAAAAAAATCTGATTTCTTGCATATCCAGATGGGTTTTTGAAAGTCTGGACAGAAAAAAAAAAGACTCGATAGGACGCTTATTTGGAGAGCGAGATGATGCACCTCCGTTTGTCCTGCATCTGTCTTAAAGCCTCGTCACATTTCCAAAGACTCTGGACACACACATCTTATTTGATCACTGATTTGCCTGCAGTCTGAGCATAGCTATAGGGCCCTATCTTGCACCCAGCGCAACTGACTTTGTACACCGACGCATTTTATCATTCCTATTTTGCACCCGATGCACAGCGGACTTTTCCCTCCACAGACGCACATCGGTAAACTAGGGAATGAACTTGCGCTCCCGGGGGCGGTTCAGCGAAAAGAGGAGGCATGTTCCGGCACAAACGTTCCCTGGTGCTATTTTGCAGTTTCAGAAAACAATTCCGCCACTGACCAGGAAAAACCTAGTCTAAAGTCAGTGGCGCGTTGCACATGTTATTCATATGCTATTTTAAGGGCGCATGCTTGGCCATAATCAATGTAGCGTGTGCACAACGCACATACACTTTGCTTATCGCATCTACACACAGACGCAGCAGTTCTCATTTTTAGAAAACCATACATTATTACAAGGAAAAATATTCCATATGAGGGAAATCATTGTTGTGTCCATGAAGATGTGAAAAAATAGGCATAATCTAGCTTACACTTTTACACAACTTTTTATACGCCTGTTTAACCGAAGCTAATTTGGGTGTGTTTCTCCATCCCCATACAATGTCACTTCTCTGTGTTTTATGCCCCTGACGAGAACGTCGGTCTCCTCGGCTGTGAACCGCTCCTGGCGTGCGTCTGGCAAATCCGCCGTTATAATAGCAATCCGCCATGGAACAAGCGCGCCTGCTCTTAAAGGGAATGTGAGATGACGCTCTGATTGGTTTATTTCACGTTATGCCCAAACCACACCTATGAGTAATGAAGCTACTTCAGACCAACACATTTTAGATTTGCGTCGGGTGCAAGAGTCATTTATCCCGCCGGTATAATAGCAACAGCGCCCGAGATCCGCCCACAAAGTTACTTGCGTTTCGTGCTTGATACTTGCGTTTCAGATCGTTAAAATAGGGCCCATAGTGTGTTTCAGGTAGTGTGAAACAGAATCTTTCTCCATTAATGGCCATTCAAAAGTAGGCAAATATTCTGACCAATTGCTATCATGTGTCTTGCTATCAACATATAAATCACCCCTATTTCATAGATGCTTCACGAGCACCCAAAATAATAACAGCTTGAAATAGATCTTGAGATGATTGTTGGAGTTCTTGGAGTGATTAGTCACATCTGGCAGCTGAGCAATGAGATGCTAACGGATCCTTCACTCCAGGTATATGGAAAAGACAGCAATTGTCTTAAAGCATATTAAAAACACCACATAGACATATAAACAACATTAAAAGTTGGATTTTCACCACAGGGGGACTTTAAAGGCTTTTTGGGGAACAAAGAAACTGGATCTTCTATGGCATCGCTGTGAGAGAAAAAACTAACATTTTAGAAGCTTTATTTTCAACAGTGTAAAGAGCTATAGTTATGATTATAGTAATCATCCTTGGAGTGAACAGCCCCTTATACTCTGTGTGTGTGTACTGTACTCACCTGAAACACTGGAAAAACACAGCAGGAATATGTATTACACTACACAAGCTCCCAGCTGCCTACGCTCTGCTTGAATAAAATATTCATCAGACTATGAGATTTTGTTCATGAGCAGAGTTCAGCGATGCCTTCATGGATGCCAAAATACTAATGTCAAACTCCTGTTTATTCCATCTAGTTTAAGGGTAGGGACACCGGGGCCTGTGCTGAAAAGCAAAGAAAACTCATCCCGGATGTGCAGTTTTCCTCCTGGGATAGCAGGCATGTACTAATGTTTGAAGAGAGGACAAAACGTCATTTTAACGGCATTAAACCGCAAGATCTGCTCCATAGATGCAGGTCTCCCTCTCAAAGACTGTATAACAACGGTGAGCTAGAGAAGAGAGTGGAAGGAAGACATACACACACACACAAACACACACACACACACACACACACACAAACACAGGCAATAACAGTCATTCGTAGTTGAAATTTGAACTGTTAATGGTCGTAGCCGAAAGCCTCATGGGTATTTCACTTTGCTGCCTGTCAGTTCTCTATACGGTTTGTCCCAATCCCGTATGTCACTGTTTCCGGGTCCAAACGCTCCTTTAGATCCCAAAAGCAAGCAATGAGTGTTGCTAATATACAGTAGGCTACCTATAGAAAATCATCATTCCCCTTTGAAATAGTTACAGCCTGAAATCAAAACTTTTCTAGCTTTATTTACAAATTTTGCCTTACAACATCAAACTAATGAAAGAAAAAGTCAACAGTTATGAAAGTTAATAGAAAACTGAAAAAGAATAACTGGATTGTAAAAGTCATCTAATTTAATACACTGAAGAGCCTTTTGCTTTAATTGCAGCCATTGATCTTTTTGGATATGTCTGTAGCTTTGCACACCTAGATTGGGGAATATTTAACATTCTTCCTTGCAGAATTGCTCAAGTTCAGTCTAATTCTGTGGTGAGCAGCAATGGACTGCTCTCTTCAAGTCTTCAAGACAGATTTTCTATCAGATTTAAGGACATTCACCTTCAAGGACATTCACCTTCCTATCCTGAAGCCATTGCGTTGTTCTTTTGGCGGTATGTTTAGGATCATTGTCGTGTTGGAAGATGAATGACCTGCCCATCTTCAGCTGTCCAGCAGAGGGACCCTCAAGAATCCTCAAGTTTTCCTCAAGAATCTGGATGTCCTTGGCAGCATCTATTTTCCCTTTAAAGGGGTGGTTGAATATGATTTCACTTTTCTAACTTTAGTTAGTGTGTAATGTTGCTGTTTGAGCATAAACAACATCTGCAAAGTTACAACGCTCAAAGTTCAACGCAAAGGGAGATATTTTCTTTTAAAGAAATAGCTTTTTAAGGACTACAACAAACGGCTGGTAGAGACTACACCACATTCCTCCTGGGTTAGTGACATCACAAACCCTAAAATTTACATAAACCCCGCCCCCTGAACACGATTTATAGATTATCAAGCCAGAATATGCTAATCAATGACTAGAAGATAACTACACATAAGCTACATAAATTCACCAACTAACCATTCAGAAATGTGCTGTTGCTTCTACATGTTGTCACTTCTTCTTGAGTCTCTCCATCATTGACTCCGGTTTGAACATAAAAGGCTAAAAGATTTTGAAATTTCCAGTGCATGTGTGTGTGTGAGGTAAAATGACACGCCCCCTTGCGCCGGGAGCAGCAGCTCATTTGCATTTAAAGGGACAGACACAAAACGGTGCGTTTTTGCTCACCCTCAAAAAGTGACAACTTTAACATGCTATATAAAAATATCTTTTGTGCTGAAACTTCACACACACACTCTGGGGACATCAGAGACTTATTTTACATCTTGTGAAAAGGGCATTATACCACCCCTTTAAATTCTGACCAATCGCCCAGTCCCCGCTAAAGAGAAACACCCCCACAACATAACATGCTTCACAGTAGGTATGGTGTGTTTTGGGTGGTGTGCTGTTTTTGGAGTTCAGTGCAAAAAGGTCAATTTTGGTGTCATCAGACAATCACACCTTTTGCCAGATTCTTACAGGTGTGTTTTTGCATAGCGCAAACAAGACTGAGTGTGGCACTTTTCAGGAAAGGCTACTAAATAATGACTAATTACAACATTAACGTGTCTGCGATGTGAGCAATTGTCTTCTTTTACTCTCAACATGGTCATTAAATGCATCACTAACACAAACACTTAACTCAGTTGTTACCTATAGTCACTATGCTGGAGCTACTAGTGATCTCCATTATTTTAAAGTGAAAAACATATTTTCCACTTTAAAATAATGGTCCAGATCACTAGTAGTCCTTGAAGAGTGACTAGGTACCACTTGAGTATGATGCATTTTATGACTACTATTTTAATATCAATTTTATATTACTTACTGATTAGTTAAGCTTGTTTCTATAGTTAATAGTAGCTGAAGTGTTAATGTAGTACTACTCCTTATTCCTGCGTTACTTATTAATGACGGACCATTATTCTAAAGTGTTACCGCTTGTGAGATACAGTAGTTGACACGTACATGTGTGTCCTTCAAAGTCCTTTAAAGTTGCCTTTGGCCTCTTGATAGCTTCTCTTATCAATGTCCTCCTGGCTCGGTCATCCAATTTGGATGAACGGCCTGATCTAGGCAATGTGTTGGTGGTGCCATACGCTTTCCACTTCCTAATGATGCTCTCAACAGTACTCAGAGATAAAGCCTTTGAAGTGTTTCTGTAGCCTTCTCCTAACTTGTGCCTTTCTTCAGCTTTATCCCAGAGGCCTTTTGAAAACACTTTCCCAACCATGGTGAATTCCTTGCAGTTCCATCTTCAAGAAACAGCTGGTTTTATTCTGAAGTAATCAAAACCACTACAATTGATGTCAGGTGGGGTCATTAGCCTGGTGTTTGATCTGGAAGTTGATTGGTTGCACCTGAGCAAGTTTATAATGGTATTAGGGTACGTCTACACGACAACGATATGCTTAAAATGGAGCATTTTTCCTATTGAGTTTCCCGCGTACAGACGACACCATTGTCAAAACGATCCCCATTCACACGGATCCGCGAAAACGACTGAAAACGACTGTTTTCTGCTGCAAGGCCATTAGATGGCGATGAAACACTACAGACTGAACACGTTCGCATGTGTATGATGTCATTGTCTTCAGAGATTCACGTTTTTGCTGTTTACGCGGAGACCGTTTTCAAAAGATTGCGTTTTCAGGCACCCAAAACGGATAAAAAGTTTTACGTTTTTACCGTTGAAAAGGGTTTTGTGTAAACAGCCCCTAAGGGACTTAGACTATACCATACTTTACCAAACTAGGTATTTCACTAATTAATTTGTAATAATCCTACAGAATGTTTTAAAATGCTATTTTTACTTTGATTATGAGGGTAATAATGTGTACAAACAACTCAGAAAAGTTGGACATAATTTATTTTATTTTCCAGGGTGTAATGTGACAAAAGGTAAAGATTTTCACAGGATATGATGACTTTCCATAGGCCCTGTACACTCGAGTGCGGTGTGATCCTGACCTTTATCTCCACAGTGAAATCTCATACAGCCAGACAGGGATTCATTCCCATAAACGGCTGGCGAGATACGCCACAATTTAACAAGCAGATAACAAACAACAAAACATAAATCTTTAAAAGCTGTTAATGAAGTAGAGACATATTTGATCACCACAAAAGGGTGTAAAATAAAGACATTTTAAGAGAAAATAGCACGTCGTCTCGTCATTAAAGCCCTTGTTAGAGAGTGAGAGACAGAAAGAGCGAGGAGAGAGATTGTATATTCGTGTGTGTGTGTGTGTGTGTGTGTGTGTGTGTGAGAGAGAGAGAGAAAGCCTTGTGAACTCAGCTATGCGCAGCATAAACACAGGAAACCACACAGATGCCGACATCTGTAGGCTTTTAGATAAAGGATTTTAGTATGTTAACTCTTTAACCGCCATGTGCAGGAGAAAACACTTCCCAAGGAAAGAACAGATTGTGTAAATTTTACTGAAAATAAAGAAATAGTAATGAATCTAAATATAAGTCAGTAATTGAATTTCTCAAAGATTAAAAGAAAGAAGTGAATGTGTGAGTGTTCCTGCAGCAGGACTCCTCTGACCTCTTATGAAGTCCTCTGACCTCCTCTGACCTCTTAAACTGGGATAGTTCATCCAAAAATGAAAATTATCCCATGATTTACTCACCCTCAAGCAATCCTAGGTGTATATGACATTCTTCTTTCAGACGAACACAATCGGAGTTATATCCAAAAATGTCCCGGCTCTTCTAAGCTTTATTATGGGAGTGAATGGAGGACAAGATTTTGAAGCCCAAAAAAGTGCATCCATCCATCATAAAAGTAATCCATACGACTCCAGGGGGTTAATAAAGGCCTTCTGAAGCGAAGCATTGCGTTTGTTTAAGAAAAATATCCCTATTTATAACTTTATAAACTATAATAACTAGCTTTGTGTTCGTCTGAAAGAAGAAAGTCCTAGGATGGCTTGAGGGTGAGTAAATCATGGGATAATTTAATTTTTTGGGTGAACTATCCCTTTAACATTTAATTTGAACTATCCCTTTTTGTCTCACATAGTAGAAAATAAAAAAAATAAATGTAAGATATTTCAGTTTATATTTCTTCTTTCTCTCTGTTTTGGCCTTCTGTGTGCACTGAGATGCCTTTATTGTCCTGGAAAAACTGAGCTTTTTCAAAACACTCTCCCAAATGGATAAAATTTTAAATGCAGTTTTTGCGTTGAAGTGTGGACTGTGAAAACGAGGTATTTGAAAACGATTAGACATTGTTTAGTCATGTGACGCATATTGAACCCATAATATCTATGTTTATACCCAGTATTGCACCTGTTGGTACAGTATGTGCTATTCACTTTCACATTGTTGCTAAAGATATGTTCCCTTTCAGTCGAATCGGGTTTCGTTTAGAAAGCCTATCACCTTCGAGTTCTTACAAAACGAGCCAATGGCAAGGACATACCATGGATGGGTCTGCGGAATTTGCATACGCAGCTCCGCCCCACCGCGTGGGTATAAAAGTAAACCCCATTCGTCAGTCACTGACGTAACATCTCTGTTCCCTCCTCAGGGAACGAAGGTTACATACGTAACCGAGACGTTACTTTGCATACTCATCATATCTCAGTCCTGCAAAGATGACAGGAAATTTACTCACATTTGCTGTCCTGCAGAGCAGTTGCATTTTAAACCAGTATAATGGTGAGTGAGTGCGACCTGGACGCATCAGTGAATGGTGAGATTTTCTGCTAAATAAAATGATCCTGCCAGAAGTATAGAATGGGAACTTTATTAACTTGTATTATGTTTCGTATGTATCATCTAGCTTTTATGAGGGTTTACGCATGTGCAGTGAGGTCAATTTAGAGTTTATGGATGAGCAACTTTTGGAAAACGCTTGAAACTCAAGTGTGGACGGAGAGCGTTTTCAAATGAAAAGGCCGTTTTCAAATGTATCCGTTTTAATGTAGACATAGCCATAGGCTAATAGGAATTTTTTTTTAAAAGTGCATGTGCAACATTAGTACAACATTATAGTGATCATGAAAAGGAAGTTGCGCTGGTCTCCTATTGTGCCATATCAGAGTGAAACGCTTCTGGAACAAGAACTAATGTAGGGCGGGGCTTAATTTAATCCGTGGGGAATTGATTGGATGGTTAAATGGTTGTGTTTTGCACAACCCCATGAAAAATATTCATAATCAAATTACTAAGCAACCACTGAATGGAACAACACAAAATAGGTATGGACCTCATGTGATTGACAGGTTGCCCCGCCCTCGTCATCAGAGAAGAATAGAGATGTTGCAAGAGGGAGGGGAAGTTATTCTGATTCAAGATTATTATGAGACACATGACTTTAAAACAATAATGATGTGCACATATAAATCATTTAGAATCCTGTGATATTTCGTTTAAAAAAATAAAATAAATCATTGTCTATTTTGATTTCATTGTGCATAGGGTAATTTGCAGTAAATTAAACATGAGTTGTTGGACCCAAATAGTGGCGTGTAATTGATTCGGCTCATGTCATCAAAATCTCACTCCAGCTCAAAGTTAGAAACCCGGTCACTGTCTGCACAGTCTCTCAGCCTCAGACGTCACGCCCACACTCGTTCATTGAACGTGTTGAAAGTCTGGCTGCGCGAGAATACTGTCGATATTTCAAATGCACAAAGTGCATCTTCTTTAATAAGAGATGCACACATTGAGAGATTGTAATGCCAGCAGCTGTGGTTGTTTAAACACCCTTCACGTGTATCCTAGGCTACAGAAATATTTACATCCAAGAAATGATCGTGTCGGTGTTGGTTTGGTGTAACATACTGTGTTTGTTAGTTGTTGTTTTTTTCAATCCCACGCAAATTATTAAAATTCGCACTCTCTCTCTCCTTCTCTCTCTCCCTCTGTCAGTGTGCGTCATCTGGAATGGCGTCACGTGGGAGTACAAAAGCCAACGCTCGCGCTCTGCCCCTTACAAACGATTCGCTCCTCGAGACCGCGCCTCTGAGGAGATACTTCACAAAGAACACTAGCGTTTATTATTTACTAAAATAATGCAACCAAAAATGAGTGACTTTTATCGACACGAACTCGTCTGTTTGATAGGAGTACTCAAACATCTGAGTGAAATCACGGATATCACGCTCGCCTTTGAACTGTTTATTGTGGATTTATAGACGAGGAAAGACGTTCGACTGGGGAGCTGAAAGAAAAAAGGAAAGAGAGAAAGATAGACGAACTTATTTCGTTTTTAGATATTCTCATTCAGACCACATTTCTTTGCTTAAGAGTCGTTAAGTTTGTCTCGAGCGCGTATCCAGCTGCTGGCGCGCGCTGGGCTGAGATGGAGAGGACGCGCGCGCTCAGATGGAAGTTTTCTCTCCAAACATCCAAACAGAGAGAATCCGATGGACTGAATAATGAAACTACAAAAAAACAGCTTTTAAAGCAAAGTATTAGTTAAATTATCCTCTACGGTGGAGTGGAAATATGATGATGATGATGATGATGATCGTGAGATCTACTTGTGCGTAATGGACACATAACATCAGGAGGAGGATCTCAGCATACAGGTGTGTGTTATTGGTCAGTAAACATAAGTGTCAGGGTTTATTACTGAATCGTAAATCAGTACAAATATATGGATCTGGTGGTCGTTTTGGGGTCGTTATTTATGGATGTTTTATGGATGTAATGTTCGTCATTACGCTTAGACTTCAAATGTATTTCTTCACGTCTCACAAGTATTTTTCTGTATTAACATTTGAGTGGTTCTGCATGATGCGATAAAGGAAATGTTCAGCAGGTTTGTTAAAGGTTAGTATCTATCCATCAGACAGATGAGCAGATAAACACAAGACCAATATTGGAGAGCATATGATCATTGGGCTGGAGAGGACTTTATTACTTCTGCCACCCCCACACACACATACTCTCTCTCTCTCACACACACACACACACACACACACACACACACACACACACACACACACACACACACACACACACATAGACACATTCACACACACACACACACACACACACACACACACACACACACACTCTCTCTCACACACACCCACTTATCTGTTTATGAACAACAGATGATCGTGGGTAGTCATATATTCATACATAAATCTAGGCACCATCAAGACAATCTCTCAATATATTATTGATTCTAACTCACAACAAAATAATAAAAGAAAAATATACACTTACAGTATAATTATTATACATTACAAATATACATGTATGAATACATTTAGCTTACATATTACAGTGTTTTATTTATTTACACACTAAAAGTGGTACTTGAGGCTCACTCAGTGAAACCATTCACTAATGTATCTAATCGTCAGACCAAGTCTGCAAAACTACAAGCACATTATCTGCTTTACACAAATTGGCAAAATGCTTAACACAGTTCTCTACATTAGACAGATCATTCAAAACCAACAGCTCTTGTGTTTCATTTAGAAAACACTACCAATTCCACAATCATTTCCCGATTGCCTACACCCAATGATCTTGTGTGAAAACACTTACATAAATTGATCACTTTGGAGGTTTTCACATATTGTTCATTTTGAAAAGAACCAAACCCACTTCACTTAAAGTTAACCAGAAAGGGAACTAGCCGCATGTGACCTCAGTCCTTTTGGTGTTCATATATAGTGTACTCAGAAGAGAACCTGGTTCTTTTTGTGGTTCATCATCAGCATTGAAGTGATCTCAGACCCTTTCTTGTTCACACCAGAACCTCAAAAGAACTCCGATCCCACAGATGCTTTCTGTGCATTTTGCATGGCACCGAATATTGGGGGGGTTTTTTCACAAAGAAAGAGAGACAAAAGATAAAGGTCTAACACTTTTCAGGTACAGAAATACTACGGAAACTGAATAAAGTAATCAAATGTAAAATAACACTGGATAGGGCGATATGGCAAAAAAAAAATCAAATATCTGTATCTTTTGGTTGAATGGCGTTATACGGTATATATATCTCTGTATTTTCTACGTTTTTTCGACTTTAATGTTGTCCTACAAACAATGTTCATATTGAAGGCTATGAAAACCAATATGGTGAATGTAACCATATAGGTTCTGGTGTGCATTATGTGCAAAAAAAAAGGGTTACAATCACATTATATTCTAACACATGTATTCAAATCTAAAAACCAAAAATAATGATTTTATTTTTTAAATTCACTAAACTAAAAATTTTAAATAAATACAAACAAAAGCACAGACTAATTAACCTACATTTTATTACCCCATTACAAAAGTAACTTTAGAGTTACCGCCGCTATCATAAAAATACACTTACTTTCTACATATGGCACATTTATTGTCCAACAAAAAATATTTTAGCAATATGTATATTTTAGTCAGAATTATTGCGCTCCGTCTGGCACGCATGCGCATGGCGGCGCTCATTCACGGAAATCTGTGAAGTTTAGCGGAGATTCAAAGCAACTTTACAATAGTAACAAATTCTGCTGAAAACCAGCTCTAACAAGTCAATAGTGTCATTATACAGCTCAAGTCAGTTCAGTGTTGATTCAGTTCAGTTCCATTACTGTGTAAAATTCATCAATTTTGCATACATACTGTATACAGTGTATTTGTGCTCATACATGTACGTTTGACAAACTCCTGTACACTCCACTGCACACGAACAAGCAAAAACAAATTTTTTCTTGCAAGAGATGTGTGAGATTTTGCATGTTGTGTTCAAGTTTTGTGGTTGTGTGTGTAGTTTCTAGAAATGGGGCCATAGTTTAAGAAATTGTGTATAAGCAATGTAAAAAAAAAAAAAAAAACTGTAAAGGTGCTATATGTAGAATTCAGAAACGTCTAGGTTACTAATGTAACTCCCATTCCCACGTTAATCAACAGTGACTGACAAATTGGGGTGTCGCCTGAGAGCCCAATCACCTTGAAGTGGTAACAGAACGAGCCAATGCACGTTGGCTAGTGAGATTTGCATCGCAAACCGCATCCCCGCTTCCGGGTGTATAAGAGCTTGCGTGCAATACTCACATCAAGCTTTCGCTTCGGAGCCGAGACGGTGTCCTGGCTGTCAGCGAAGGCACAGGAGTTGTGGCCACGGGTATTAATGTCATTAGTAACCTAGACGTTCCCTATCAGTCTGTCACGTTCGATGTTAATCGTCAGTGACTGATGAATTGGGATCCCTATGGAAGTCGCCACAACCACTAGCTCCTTCTAGCGCTCTGAGTTTGCCGGCTGGAGCAGAGAAGAGGACTGCTTATTCACAAAGATTGTCAGTCACTGAGTTCCTTTCACCCTTTACAGACCCTATACAGTGAGACTGTTGGATAACACTGGGAAAGCTTGCCTATTTCAGTTTTGGAAAGAGATGCTGCAGGGGCAAGATCGTGCCCAAGCCTTTTCCTTCTGCTGTCCTCCATAGCAGACAAAGAGCTGTTGCAAAGTCCTGAAACTTTGTGTGTGGTCCACGTACAGCACAGGGCGCGAACGGGACACAGGTAACGCACGGGGCAGCGCTTGCTAGTTCACCACCTGGTCCCTGAAAGGATTGTTGGGAACTTTGGGCACGTATCCAATGAAATTCACGTATAGTTTAAATTCACGAAATTCACGTATCCAATGAATTTCAGGCTATTAATAGAAGTGAGTGCAGCCAGGAGTGCTGTCTTAAGGGACAGGATTTTAATCTCCACTGACTGCAAAGGCTCAGTGGGTGCTCTCTGTAAGTGCATCAGGACCACGGAGAGGTCCCAAGAGGGAATGAGGGATGGCAGAGGGGGATTCAACCTTCCGTTTCTCAGGAACCTGACTACCAAGTCGTGTTTCCCTACAGACTTGCCTCGTAAAGGGAGCTCTCGCTGACGTGATAGTGTCTACTACCGCTGGGGGTAGGTCACTTAAACCCTCCGCGTTCCATCCAGAGACCCCACTTGGAGGTTCTAGAGATCTGGACGCGGGTGCCAGATGGTGCCCCATCCCTGAGAAAGCGAGAGGAGCATGAGTTCTGGGAACCAGGTCTGTGTAGGCCAGTAAGACGCAACTATCAAGACCTGCTCCTTGTAGGCTCAGGGGGGAAACACATATTTCCGTAGGCCCGGGGGCCAGCTGTGTGCCAGTGCATCTGTGCTGGGGGTCCCCCCTGAGTGAGTCCAAAGTGGTCCCATATCAGCTGGACTGTCCGGGGGTGGAGTCGTCACTCTTCCCTGGACGTATGCTGTCGTGAGAGCTCGTTGGCTGCACGATTGAGGTCGTCTGGGATGTGAAATGCATAAAGCAACCTGAGTCACTTCTGACTCCAAGGCGCAAGAGGCAAGGCGCTGCGTTGCCCACGGTCAACCCACACTTCTTGTAACCCAGAGATTGAGGAATTTGCTCCTGTGCTGAGATTTTGGGTACCACTGGCTGTGAGACCAGCGGTGGAACAGAAACAAAGGATTCTCCGCCTGGCCCTCCACCGGCTGAATTTGATTTGATTTATTTAATTATATCAAAAATGCCTTACACATGAAACAAAAAGGCATCAAATACAGTCGAGGATAAAAACACAATAAAGTCCAGGACTTATTTCCATTGTGGTCCTCAACACATAACATCAGGACAAGACACTTACAGATTGTGTAGTAATCAATGACATAATATTAAAAAATGTTTCTTAAATAAATAAAATAAAAACGGTAACTGGCCCCTGGTTCTATTCCGCTACCCTCTCTAGTTACCAGTCCTTGATCCTCTTTTTAAAAGAGTTCATGCTGGAAATGACTTTAATTTGCCGGTCTAACTTGTTCCCCTATATAGAAAAAAGGTTTCTTTCCCTAACACTGTCTTAAATGTATAAGGACAGAGGTCTGATATGCTGCCACGAGTGTAAATATTATTATATTATTATATATCTAGGCTAGAGAAACGTCTTTTTCAGGCTCTTTGGTCTAAATTTCTACGCTTTCCTTTTTTTTAAACAGTTTTTAGCATGAAATGAAAATTGACGCTATTTACTTTCTTAATCCACCATTTTCCTCACTTCTCCGGCAGCATTACGGCGAGAGGCTTCCTTTTGGATTACGATTCGTTTTTGTAATCATTGAGACATTGTTACTTACGATAGCGAGCAGTGGAAGCTAGCGGGTGTCATTACAGCCACAGAAAGCTCAGGGCCATTGTGAAGTGTCTCAGCACTGTGGCGAGATCGGTATGCTTAGACATGGCCCTGAGATGGCCCTTACGAAACTACTCTAATGTCACATTACTACAACAAGGCCAAACCAAGAACTCACTGGCGATTAATGCTGAATGCAATTTTGTTATCAGTGCAATCATTTTGTACAGATCTGTCTTATTTTCATCTCTTTCTTGTGGTATGGCTTGACAAGAAGCCTGCTTTTATAGTATTTTGGTGGAAAACTGCTTTTCATTACATAACTGGTGAAATGCTATAGCTTTATATTCATGAACATTTTATACATTTTAAAATAAACTGAATTTGGTGCACTTTAAAAGCGATCCAAAATCAGAGTGCCTGCAAAGTGTTTACTGAGAACTGAGTCACTTAAAACACATTATTGTGAGGTTTATTGTCACTTTACAACACACAGCACAGCTTCATTGGGTGAAAACCGTTTCATGTTGGGTTTGAATGTGATAGACCAATGTAAATGCTAAATTAAACTGGTTTGATTAGGGTTTGATTAAACTCTGCAGGACGGTAGATCACCAGGAGACCTATGTTTTTAAAATATTGATTTCTGACCATGATTAAGATGCATTTTGACAAATGCACAACTATTACAGCTTTGTAATATTTCACCTGACCAGCAGAGGAATTTATGGAGTTCATTCATCTTTATACTCTTTTAAACTGTAAAGTGTCATATTTTTCTTTCATATTTGCATGCTGGAAAAACACATGCTGCTCCTGTGTACAGTATGCATACGGTATGCATTTTTAAAGCTGTGCTGTGTGTTGTAAAGGGAAGACGTGGCGCATAATAAAGTGTTTTGAGTGACACTTTAAACTTTGGAGGTGCTTTAAAAATGCACCAAATTTTATTTAAAAATGAATAATATAGGTTTATTGAAAAAAAACTTTTGTTAAAGCACTTTTGTTAACAGCTAGATATTGTGGTTTTTAATAGACAATACAACACATTGCTGTTTGGATTATATCTTTTCGATGCACCCTCTTGTGGAGGGTTGATTTACAAACCGGGTGTTCGCTGACCTACTGTTTGCTGACCTACTGCAATAGCCAGGATTTCCACTGTCTTGAAAAAAATGGATATACTGTATGACGAAGTCTAATTTTCAAAATCTGATTTCTAGAACTGGAAAAGTCATGTAAATTAAAGGAACCGTATGTAAGATTGTGGCCAAAACTGGTACTGCAATCACTTTCAAATTACTGTAGAGCGGTGTTCTCATCAGATTTTCTGTCCAATCAAATGCTCTCTAGAATCTAAAGCTCCTCCCCCTACATTATAAATAGACTCTGAATCTGCGGCTGAATTCGGTAATTTTTTCACACATTTCCTATTTTCTGCATTGTAAATGGCACATAGTGCACTATATAGGGGATAGGGGATATGCTTTCCGGGGCGAATGAAGTCTGGTTTTGCATTGTGTGTGTGTGTGTGTGTGTGTGACACGTGAACCTCCTCAGCGTGCACACAGTCTGCTCCAGTCCAGAGACGATAGCACAGAGCAGATCACATGCGCCAGTGGCCGCAGACCAGAAAACGTATCGGACCCATTTGAATTCTTCACAGAATGCTATATTTTAAAGGTGCTCTATGCGATATCATGCGTTTTTTAGGCCAACAATTTTTTTTGTCACATATAGCAAACATCTCCTCACTATCCGCTAGCTGCCTGTCCCCTGAACACACTGGAAAAACACGTGATCTCTGCAGACAGCCCAGGCTCCACAAACGGCAAGAAAAACAAACTGGCCCAGCCTGGACCACGAAACATAACAAACAGTGTTCCAGCCAATACGGGATGAGGAGGAGGGAGGGTCGAGCTAGCCTCCGTTTTGTTTGACAATACTTTGAACATCAACAAGAAGTGACGTCACCCAACATCGCTTAGAGCAGCTTTAAAGAGATATGGAGGAGATTAGGAGGAGAAACGGTTCGACAGACACGGCATTAGAAACAGTGATGAGTAAAGGAGATAACACTGGTGCCATGCACCAACATAACTTACACATTTTTCGAACTACACATCCTCAGCATGATTATGACCACTGTTTTGCTTTACTAACACTTTCATATTAAATCTAAAAGGGGGATCTATTAGACTGTGGCTGTCATAAGCTGTCAAATGCGGCTTTACCAAGCTCATCGGCTCTGGTCGAGCTGTGATATAAACGAAATGCTATTGTTATTATCTTCTTATAATGAGGTTAAGGGTCGGTTTAGGGTCAGGGGTCGGGTTAGGCACTTAGTTGTGATGGGTAAGGTTAGGGTAAGCGGCTAGAGATTGCATTATGTCAATGAATGTCCTCATAAAGATAGATGTACAAGAATATGTGTGTGTGTGTGTGTGTGTGTGTGTGTGTGTGTGTGTGTGTGTGTGTGTGTGTGTGTGTGTGTGTGTGTGTGTAAATCTGTGGAGAGCAGGATTTCAGCAAAAACTGTTGTTTGGGTGCAACATCTCCTACCAAAATCGAGTTTCAGATCAACTGGTGGGATGTTGCCTGTCATTAGCACTTCGTGAAATGCTCCTAAACCAGCTTTCTTGTATCACAGTTCCTCTCTAGCTTTACTGAACACCAACGCCTAAAATAAAATATCGATGAAGAGATAACAAGTGATTGTGAATGTCTTTTGGATCACATGTTTGATGATTAGATGTTTGAAGCTGCTGATAAACTCACAGGCTATTAGAAATGGCTCATTGAGAGTTAAGCATTCTTTAGAGGAAAGTACCCGTTTCCAGACTGTAGCCGACAACAGAAGACTGTTGGCTATATGATCACATAATGTGTGCTTTTGTTCTAATATTTGTTTATATAATCTCCACCTCTTCTATCCACGAGCTTCCAACTCTGTTGACATTTTATTTTCACAGCTTTGTTGCCTTTAAGCAGAATAACTTTGTGTATGTATTGCACCCCTCGCATTGTGTCGTACACCAACAATCATCGACTTCACAAGCGCCATATACTCTTGAATTATAACTACAACTCCATACTAGGACCAGCTGATTACACCACCTGTTTAGTGCTGATTAAAATGAATTTGCATATAATTAGATGTGAAGCTAATAAAGATTCGATGAGATTAAAATACAGTGAAAATGTAATGCGAACAACGGAGATGAAAATCCCAATGGAAGTAGTCAAATACAATGTTTTATCTTTGTCTTGTCTCCTCACTAATGATTTTATAGTGGACTGACCATTTGATTTTTTTGTAAATTCATCAAGTCATTAATTTATTAGAAGAGGTTGGAAGACATCCCTCTCTTCTCAACCTTCCACCCTTTTCTCTCTCTGCCCCCAGCCACGAATATTTTATGAGTTAAAGAGTCAACATCAGAAGAGAAAAACACCACCAATATCTCTTCCTAAACTCAGAATGAGTGGGTGTGCTCAGAGGGATCACCTTCAACCGAGGGGATCTTATTTGCTCGGTGTGTTTTGACATTAAGCCATCACTTTAGTCATCAATTGCTCTGACTGATTGATAAAAAATGAACACTAGACAAAAGCTTACCTCTTATGCCTGTAAACGCTTTTGGCTGTTTCATTTGCTGAAATATGAAAGATAGAGACATGCAGCCAAAAAATAATGTAATTACTTTTTCAGCAATACAAATATAAATATGTAACAGCATTTTTTACAATCTACAGGCGCAGGTGGCTATTGGCACTGCATGAAATAAGATCCCTTTGTGCTACAGATGTTAATGCTGAATTAAAGAAAGCTACTTGTAGATACAAAACTTTGAAAACCAACCAAAGGTAAATCAGAAATATGACAATGTTCTTACAGGGAAGGCCAAAACATTCCTAATGTCTGCTGGTTTTTGTTAATGCCCATCCACACCAAGAAAGATAACTATAACTATACCCATAAATAACCCATAGATAGCCGTAGATAACCCATAGATACCCATAAATAACCCATAGATAGCCGTAGATAACCCATAAAAGATTTACGTTATTTAAAAAATCATCTCGTTTTATACAAATTTTGCACAACGTGGGCACCATTTTAGGTGCGCAGTGCATTCTGTGTCGATGACATCAAATGGTTGCACGCTGTGAGCTACTGGCGCTACCTATTGCTATTTTTACCGCAACACAACTCGGAATATAAAATACTGATACAATGCCACATTGTACGGCTATTGGTTGTAATTTTAATCTTAGTCAGTCGTCTCTCTAAGTCCAGTAGCCAAGCCTCCACCCTGGCTCCTCCCACCTTAATCTCCACCCTGGCTCCTCCCACCTTAATCTCCACCCTGGCTCCTCCCACCTTAATCTCAACCCTGGCTCCTCCCACCTTAATCTCAACCCTGGCTCCTCCCACCTTAATCTCCACCCTGGCTCCTCCCAACTTAATCTCCACCCTGGCTCCTCCCACCTTAATCTCCACCCTGGCTCCTCCCACCTTAATCTCCACCCTGGCTCCTCCCACCTTAATCTCCGTCCTGGCTCCTCCCACCTTAATCTCCACCCTGGCTCCTCCCACCTTAATCTCAACTATGGCTCCTCCCACCTTAATCTCCACCCTGGCTCCTCCCACCTTAATCTCCACCCTGGCCACTCCCACCTTAATCTCCACCCTGGCTCCTCCCACCTTAATCTCCGCCCTGGCTCCTCCCACCTTAATCTCCGCCCTGGCTCCTCCCACCTTAATCTCCACCCTGGCTCCTCCCACCTTAATCTCCACCCTGGCTCCTCCCACCTTAATCTCAACCATGGCTCCTCCCACCTTAATCTCAACCATGGCTCCTCCCACCTTAATCTCCACCCTGGCTACTCCCACCTTAATCTCCACCATGGCTCCTCCCACCTTAATCTCCGCCCTGGCTCCTCCCACCTTAATCTCCACCCTGGCTCCTCCCACCGTAATATCCGCCCTCCTCCCACCTTAATCTCCGCCCTGGCTCCTCCCACCTTAATCTCCACCCTGCCTCCTTCCACCTTAATCTCCACCCTGGCTCCTCCCACCTTAATCTCCACCCTGCCTCCTCCCACCTCAATCTCCGCCCTGGCTCCTCCCACCTTCATCTCTGCCTTGACCCCTCTTGCCCTCTGTTCCTGCCCTTCGTCCCCCACCTACGCCCCTTCCCGCCCTCCTCTGTTGGACTTTGTGTTATTATTGACGCATGAGGATGCACCTTCTTGATGGGGGGGGGGGGGATATGTCAGGGTTATGTTCAGTTTTTCTGTGTTTTGAACGTTTCCTTTGTTCTAGTTTTCCCGCCAGTGTTAATTACCGTGTTTGTTGCCTTGCTTACTAATTCAGTTACACCTGAGGTTCATTTCATTGATTGTTTTTGTTGTGTGTCTAAACCCTGTGTTTCTTTCAGTTCTCGTTGTATTATACCCCGGTTGTTCTGTTCTTGTGCCCTGAGGTTTAGGTTTTTTAGTTCTTTGTTAAATAAAAACTTTATACTGCTGTACTTAGATCCTTTCCTCACCTTATATTTCAACTGGACTGTGACAATTGAAGCATCTGTACATATTGTTAGGTTTTATTTATTTATTGTGATTTAATTTAAGCATTTATATGTTTTAATATTAATTTCAATGCATTTATAAATGCTGTGATTTAAAGTGTCTTAATGACTCTGAAATAAAATGTTTAATAAAAGACAATACAGAGCACCGCTTGAGTAACCACTAACACTTGTCTCTCTCTCATTAAGTTTTTCACTTCTTACAGTCCTCCCAGGACCTGTAACATTTTTTTTTTAACAAAAACTAAACTTGTACCCTGCAGAGAGGAGAGCAATGAGCCTCAGGGATGTGCATAAAACACTTTCACCATTCAAATGACAGATACATTTACAATGGGAAACTTCTGTCTGAAAACTGTAATTCACCACCTGTCTTAGCAATTATTAGGTCTCTCTCTGACCTAATAATTTAGCCTACAGTATACTTGTGAAATTACACATTGTTTTTGGTTTCATGCTAAACATCCTAGTTCACAGTTCATATAGGGATACTAAACATTTCAGTTGACTTGCTCTTTCCTAGCACTAAGATTGATATTAGCTAGTAAATTGATACACAATATCTCTTAGATTTGACAAAATCATTTTTTGTTTAGTTTTTTTTTGGTCAGCAGACTTGGTCACCCCTTGGCTGTCAAAATCACATTTCCAGACTTGTAAATATGCAGTCATTCTTGACTAATGCTTCAGTGTTTTATTTATAGAATCAAACATTCAGAGAATGATTTTATCATTGATTTCAAACATTTATTTCTTTATTTGCAGGCTTGCATTGTCACAGCAATGATTGCCACGGGTGGGGTGATCACGGGGCTCGCAGCATTGAAAAGACAAGACTCCACCCGCTCTCAGTATCATCTGCCAATCCAGAGCCCAGGCCCTGCTCCTGAGAAGAAATGCACCAAGCGTAAACCTAGAGCTGATGTGGTGGTAGTGAGAGGGAAGATCAGACTGTATTCGGCCTCAGGATTCTTCCTGGTTTTGGGAGTGCTGATCCTCATGGCAGGCATTGCAATGGCTGTTCTTGGATACTGGCCTCATAAGGACCCCCAGAAGGCACCAGAAAGCAAGTTGTCCAGGAACGATACGCAGGTTGGCCAAGAGCAGGTGGGCTCCATTGCGCAATTCTTGGAGAAGCACCTGCATTCCGAGAAGATGAAGATGTTGGGTCCTTTCACTATGGGAATTGGGATTTTTATCTTCATCTGTGCTAATGCTATCTTACATGAGAACAGGGACCGTGAGACAAAGATCATCCACATGAAGGACATGTATTCGACCGTCATAGACATTCACAGCCTGCGGATTAAGGAGCAGAAGTGGACGAATGGGGCCTACATGGGTCCCTACACAGACACAGAGATCCGTTCCTTCGGTCTGGATGGCCAGTTTGCCTCACGGCTCGCAGCAAACACTCTAATGTCCTTCTCCGGTCTGGATGGTGACGTCCGGTTCTCCCACAGGACCAGCTCGGCTGAGGATGACGAGGGTCTAATGAGTGAGGCCCGAGGTGGCTTTGGCCTGTTGTCGCCTACTTACAAGGACCGTTCTGAATGTATCTTTGGGTTCCATGATGAGGGTGGTCGTCGGTGGGAGGACAAGCGTGGCGCTCTGAAGAAATGCCAAACACGCTCCATCGTTTCCTCTTCCATCAGCGCCTTCACACTGCCCGTCATCAAACTCAACAACTGTGTCATTGATGAACCTGACATCGATAGCATCACGGAGGACTTCGAGCAGAACAGGGTCCACTCCAGACCTCCGTCATTGGAGTCGTTAACAGTACCTGTTCCCTATGTCGCCAAAGCTTTCAAGCCTCCGGGCGCCCTGCTGCTCCGAAGCAACTCAGCCACCGAATCCCCTACCTCCACATCTTCCCATTCCTCACTGTCTCCTGGGTCCACCAGTGGTAGGTTCCTGTCACCTGGAGCTGCGCGTAAAGACTTCGGCTCCAATAGCTCCCTCCACATTTTGTCAGCCCATTCCAAATCTCTGGATTTAGAGAGAGCACCCACAATGCTGACTGTCCAGCCCGAACAGAGGAAACACCCTAGTTGGCCCAGATTGGACCGCAGTAATAGTAAAGGATACACTAAACTGGAGGACAAAGAGGACCCTATGGACAGGCTTTTAGTGCCCCCAGTGGCCGTGAAGAAGGACTACACTAAAAAGGAGAAACTTCTTATGATCTCCAGGTCTCACAATAACTTGAGCTTTGAGCATGAAGAATTTATGAGCAACTGTCTGAAGAGAGGCACCTCAGAGACCAGATTTTAAAACTGAGCTAGCGTCAAATGTCAGTCCATGGGCTTTTGGCCTCCACAGTCCAGCTGCAAAATAGAAAACAGTTATTGAAAATTATTTTTTAAATTTACAGATAAAAATCACAAGGCCCTTGAACAGAAAGCTTAAGCAGTTGTGCTGCTTTTTTTGTTTTGTTCTTCACTGGATTTTCAAAATGATATTTCACCCAGAATTTGAAATACAAAAAGCTAATAATGCAGAAAACAACAGGTTAGTGCAACTTGTTCAAATATGTTTGTATTGTTTTTGTTATCATTCAGACAGGATCTATTGTCTGTTTGAGTACTACAGTATGTGTGTTGTACCAGCACTGCTAGTTATTTTACTTTAAATAATTTATTGTTTAAAACACATACACTGATATTTTTGAAGAGAACTCAATGTATAATTTACCTGTTTCTCAGAATAAACAACCTTTCCAGATAACGTCCTGTTTTGACTACTTTTATTTTAATGGTTTTGGGTTTTTTGTCCTTTTTGGAGCATGACAGACATCATCACTATGAACTGTGCTTGTATAAAACATCTGTATGAAGATTTTGCTGACTTTCTTTTGCAATCTACTGGAAAAAGAAATTGCATATAAGTTTGGAACGACATGAAACTAAATAATGAGATTTAAGTCTCATGGTTTAATTTACAATGCAAAAAAAAAAAAATTATTGTAACTATAGTTCCCTTTCGTGGTCACTACGAGTTACGTCGTGACGATGAATGGGGTTTTGCTTAGAAAGCCTCTCACCTTCGAGAATACAAAAATGCAAGAAAATGCCATGGGTCTGCGGAATTTGAATCGCGTAACTGGCGCG
The DNA here is from genome assembly GCA_021554675.1 of Leuciscus idus. Classification (NCBI taxonomy): domain Eukaryota; kingdom Metazoa; phylum Chordata; class Actinopteri; order Cypriniformes; family Leuciscidae; genus Leuciscus; species Leuciscus idus. The sequence continues at coordinate 1,389,426 of CM038638.1, read as the reverse complement.
TCCAGGAACGCCATTAGGGCTCAACCAGGTTGATGTGCGGCAGTCTGAGAACTCGTTTTCTCAGCTCCCCCATGTCCCAGGCTGGGCTCTTCGGCGGTGTGGTTGAGGACTGCGCCCAACAGTTTTCGACTGCCCAAAAGCAGACTGAGGCCCTCCGTCCGTGCGGTCTCCTTAGTCTGCTTCCTGCCGAGGCCGCCTCCCTTCAGCTCCTCCCCTCCTGTTCTGCAGCCTTCACCGGCCCCGAGCAGGAGGAGGTCGCAGGAGGGCGGCACCACCCGTCTCCACCCCTTAGCCGGCCAAACGCCAGGCTAAGCAGCACTCCTGAGACAGGCAGCTTGGAGTTAGGGCTCAGTTCTTCTCATGAGCTGGTAGCAGGACCATTCCTTCCCCCGGTGGAGAATCTTTTGTTTTCTAAGACCTGATGCCCCTTCCTCCAAGCCCCAAGAGGCCATGGATGGCAGTGTGCGACGCTCTGCCTTGCCACTCTCGTGGCCTACTCTGTCAGGACGCGGCTTATGACCATGCCCCCACACCGGGACGCTACGCCTCCCATGTCTCGGCCAGTCATTCTGCCTCGCTGCTCCATCATGGTCGGTGGCAATGCCCCTGTCATGCGTACGGAGATCGCCACCCTACTGGCGAAGGGTGCGATCGAGACTGTCCCTCCAGCCAAAATGAAGTCTGGCTTCTACAGCCCCTATTTCATTGTACCCAAGAAAACCGGTGTGTTACGGCCAATCCTGAACCTGCGCGTCTTGAACGATCCCTTCACAGGCTTCCGTTCAGGATGTTGACAGCAAAACGCATTTTCAGCTTACGAGCGAGCGCGCGCAGTCACTGCTGACTTACCTGAGACAGTTCGAGGGCAAGAGTGCGGTTCCACTGAAGTTATTTCGGAGGCTCCTGGGGCATACGACATCCACAGCTGCAGCAAGCTGCTCGGGTTGCTTCATACGAGACCGATTCAGCTCTGGCTTCGCGATCGAGTCCCGAGGTGGGCATGGCAACAAGGCATGCTCCGAGTACCAGTTACTCCGACCTACCATCAGACCTTCACCCCGTGGACGAACCTCAGCTTTCTAGTACTCCTCGCGACAGCCCCTCCCTGGCCAATTCCTCTGAAGAAGGACCTCCTTTCTCAGAGACGGGGAACCCTCTGGCACTCTCGTTCCGATCTATGGAACCTACATGTGTGGCTTCTGGACGGGACGAGGCAGATTTGAGTCCAGGTAACACCTTAATCCAAGTCCAGATAATACTTCCGAATGTCACAATGTGAAATATTAGCATAATGTCGCCCAAAGGCATACGCAAAGAAAGAAGGTGTTCATGTTCCGGAAACACTGTGTATTAAAAAACCCGCTAATTGATTGGCAGATGGCAGCCCAATGATGTCACAGGGAGCGCCCGTGAGTATAAAAGGGTTCCTGCCTTAGACATCATTAGCTTACTGTCTGAAGGAGATGCAGAGGCATGCCTGATTTTCCCATTTTCTGGTTGCCTATTCCCATAGCTCTTGCAATGAGGACAGAGAGTAGGCCACCACAGCGTAATGCCACTTTTAGTCTTCACACTCCTCACAGACCCTAGGAAACGTGTTACATACTTTATACATACATACTTTATACTCACAGGCACTCCATGTGATGTCATAGGGCTGCCATCTACCAATCAATTGGCGTGTTTCCACACATGCTTCAGACACTGGTCAGACCTGGGTGCATTCCCATAGCGTCAACGTTATGACGCAGCATTGAGTTCTCTTGAAAGGAAACCGTTATAACATTGTATCGGAAAGGTAAGACAGAAACAAAATAAAAACGTACCTCTGTGAAACATTCTGCTGAAGTTGTGCTTGCAAAGATGGTTCCAATCAATCTGCTTGATCATCCGGATTTTCATAATCTGACTCGGGCTCGAACTGATACGGTAACACAGATGACATTATTATGAACTGTGTGTTTACAGTTGCTTTAGAAGTCTAGGAAGCGGAAGTTTGAGATTATGGTAAGGGGCATTACATTTCCGACACACACTTTAGGTGTTTGGCCAATCACAGCACACTGGGTCAGCTGGCCAATCAGAGCACTCTGAGCTTTTCGGAAGGAATGGCTTTGTAGAAATTAGAGCATTTCAGTACTGTACAGTATGTGAAAAATGTGTTTTTTGAACTTCAAAGCATGTTCAACTATTTTATTACACCATATTAATAAACATTTTTAAATAATCAAAAACTTTTAAAACGGCATAATTTAACTCCTTTTTTCACCCCACAATTTATCAGCATGTATGTTTCTTGGGAATTCAGTCTATGGCACTGCTATTGCTAGCGCCATGCAAGGAAATATAATTTCTATTTTCACTTATTGTGTTATGAAAGAAAATGAGTAAACTAAATTCTGAATATAGTATTTGATTAAATTGTATGTTACTAAAAACTCACATGTGGTTTTAACCTGTACCTTTTTATTTTTTAAGCAGTCCAGCATTCAGTGTTGGTCATCCCGTACATCACTGCACATTTTTCTCCATGACCTTGCTGTGAAAGGACCAGACAGCAGCCCCCAAAATGCATTGAATATTTGAGAAAAAAACAAACAAAAACTTCCTTATTTTATCAGCCCTAAATTCCTTGCATGCTCATGTTTGCTGTGAGTAACAGGCCCACTGTCAATGTGAAAGTGCCTGTGAGAAGAGCGAGCAGCTCTTGTGTTGTCATCTGGGGCAGATCTACGAGGATCACTGAAAGTACTGCCAAATTCTGCTTCCAGTCAGATAAGATCCATCTGGAGTAATATGACCAGTCAGGGTGTGACTGACAATCCACTCCGTCCTGTTTCCATGGAAATCAAAGGATACTCCACATTACAGATCATGTTTGGTAATATTCTCCAGGATACAGCCACACATATCCACATTTTGTTATTGCTTGATGTTAATGCATCAGAATATTACACACTTACTGTGGTGTTACAAGTTCACATTCAGTGTTCTGCATGAATATTCAACAAACTCTTTGGAAACAGCTGTGATAACAACAAGGTTATTTTCAAGGATTCTACACTCTAACACCAACTGTACTGATATAGAGAAGTGTTGCTTAATCATGGTCCCGGAGCGACCCAGACACTACACGTGTTGTACGTGTCCCTTATTGGACCGAATTCAAACATCTAATAATGAGCAGGATTAGGGTTATCCAGGACGCAATATTTTTTTCCCCAGGATGGTAGGGGAAGACTCATGAATATTAATTAGGGAAGTCATCCCTGATTGGTCTTAACCCCAGTGACGGGTAGATTTAGGGGCGGGGTTAGTGGTAGGTCATCAGACCCCCAGTGACGGTTAGGTTTAGGGGTGGGGTTAGGGGTAGGTCATCAGACCAATCAGGGATGACTTCCCTAATGAATATTCATGAGTCTTCCCCAACCATCCTGGGAAAAAAAATATCGCAGCATTGGGAAACTCTGCACTAGAGCTCAACTAATGCCCGCCATGCTGAATTACATACGTTATATTTCAAAGTACGATTATTACAAACACTTGGATTTTAACGCTTATTTAGAGTCTTTATTGCGCCATGTGAAATTTCGGCTAATTTGATATTGTATATCATGTATCATCAAACCATTTACAGCCAATTGTGACAGCAATTAAAATTAATAATGAGCTAATGAAAAAATTATTTAATTAGCATTCCTATAATGTCATCCTTTGACGTTTTCTCTTTTAACTACTATAATTAGAGTTGTCTCTTGGAGAGAAGAACCTTTATTTGCCTGCGTGTCTCATTAAGGTCCTGTCTTACCGACACCTGCTGTGACTGGGGTTACAGAATCTCACCATAGCAACACAAGAACCCCTGCCAGTTAGCAAAGTGACGTCAAAGGCCCCTCACAATGGAAACACCAGCTGCAAAGGACAACTTGGACATCTGGACAGACTCAGGGTTCATCACAGAGGAAACATTCTCATTTCAGACCATTCAATTCCTTGCAGCAATCCAGCATTTGTAATTCTATCTATAAACATTTGGTTGAGATATCTATACATATTGTACAAATATTTAGTCTGCATCTATTTGTGATGACTCTCAAAAAAAAAAAAAAATTCTCTAAAAAGTCTAAGCTATGAAAATGGACATAATATATCTCCTGAAAATGGTAAAAAGCTCCCATGTCCCATTTAAAATAATGTTTTTTTGTGACATGGCATACTCTGTAACCTCACTAATTTAGTGGACTGAAATAAGTATGACACAAAAAAACAGTATTTCATGACAAAAATCAGTTACTTTAATGCATATCCACACAGAAAGACATTCCAAGTTAGCACTTCATGCTAACACAACACGCCTGAGATCATACTTTTGTCCTGAATCATAATTAATATTTCAAATGCTGAAAATCCCCAAAACAGGAACAAGATCCAGGAAAGGTCCAAATCCACTGAGAGTATAAATCCCTATCACGCCACCGTTTCAATATTTTATCACTGTGTAAATATTTCAAGCTGAAAGCACTCTTGTCTGAGCAAGTTTCTTATGAATTCTGAGCGTATTATGCATGTACATGCACAAACATACTGTTACGTCCCCTTTGTGTCTAGGGGCAGTAGGGGCGTAGCATTTAAAAAATGTACCAAGTTACCAACGAGAACAAAAGAGCAAGAATGTAAGAGATTTGGTAAACTAATAAACAAACAAATAAACAACAAAACTCTTCCCGGACTTCCTTACTAACCCAACACGGGAGGAAAAAATGTTTAGCAAAGAAAATGGCACCCACCTCCCCACTGCTTCTGCAATCAATAAGAATGAGGCAACAACACATCAGCTTTGTTGACAGGACACCAGGACAGTGGCCCATCCCAGCGTTCAGAAGATGGCTGCTCTCCTGCCCTCCTATCCCACTAATTTAGCAGTCTCTTACAACATACAGAATTTAGTGGGTCTCACGGGTGGCACCAAATGAATACAGTGAGTTTTGGTCATGTCACTTAAGGTGAATGTTGAGAGAGTCAGATGATGCTGTGTCTGCGGGGCACTGGGCAAAGGAGTTTCACCTTGACAGTAAAGTACAATTAGGGAAGAATTTTGAATAAAGAAGAATTATATAAATTGGAGGGATTTTGTCATCTGACCAATCACAGGGATGTTTTCTGTATTTATACAGATTTTACGTATTGAAAAGAATGACCCATGTGAATCGTATAATTGAGAGAAAACAGCTGGTTACTGTATGATGATTTAAATCGCGAAATGGCTTTAAACATTTACTAAATAAACTACAAGATGTTACATTTTCTAATGCATTTATGTCATGCACAGATTGCTTCTGACAGAGCTGCACGAGCTCATGGCTCAATCTGCAGGACAGCGTTAGCACGTTAGCCAGGGTTCAAAGCGCCAAATGAGAGTAAAAATCGGCCTTGAACCGCTGTTTCTCGCAAGTTGCCCGGTTATTTTTTGATGAGTTTTGACAATGCTTGGTTGTGAGAATGTGTTATGGCTTAGTGCTATCATCAAATCACAATGGTTGTAATGCATGCGCTGCATGTTTCAGAGTAAAGCACTGTGTTCATTTTCAGGTTTGATTCACAGTAAATGGAGGCAGCACTCCCAAATCCGGCCACCTTGAAACAGCCTTGAACACAAAGACTGGAGAAGGAGAAGGAGGAGGAGGAAGAGAAGGAGGAGAAGGTGGAGGAGGATGAGGAGGAGGAGAAGGAGGAGGAGGAGGAGGAGAAGGAGGAGGAGGAGGAGGAAGAGAAGGTGGAGGAGGAGGAGGAGGAGAAGGAGAAGGAGGAGGGGGAGGAGGAGGAGAAGGAGGAGGGGGAGGAGGAGGAGAAGGAGGAGGGGGAGGAGGAGGAGAAGGAGGAGGGGGAGGAGGAGGAGGAGGAGAAGGAGGAGGGGGAGAAGGAGAAGGAGGAGGAGGGAGGAGAAAGATAAGGAGGAGGATGAGGAGAAGTTGAAGGAGAAGGAGGAGGAGGAGAAGGAGGATAAGTTGAAGGAGAAAGATGAGGAGGAGGAGGAGGAGATGGAGGAGGAGGAGAAAGAGGAGGAGGAGGAGGAGAAGGAGGAGAAGTTGAAGGAGAAAGATGATGAGGAGGAGGAGAAGTTGAAGGAGGAGGAGGAGGGGGAGAAGGAGGAGGAAAAGAAGGGAGGAGAAAGATAAGGAGGAGGATGAGGAGAAGTTGAAGGAGAAGGAGGAGGAGGAGGAGAAGGAGGAGAAGTTGAAGGAGAAAGATGAGGAGGAGGAGATGGAGGAGGAGGAGAATAAGGGGGAGGAGGAGAAGGAGGAGAAGTTGAAGGAGAAAGATGATGAGGAGGAGGAGAAGTTGAAGGAGGAGGAGAAGGAGGAGATAGAGGAGGAGGAGGAGAAGTTGAAGGAGAAAGATAAGGAGGAGGAGAAGGAGGAGATAGAGGAGGAGGAGAAGTTGAAGGAGAAAGATAAGGAGGAGGTGAAGGAGGAGGGAGAGGAGGAGGAGGAGGAAGAGGAGGAGGAGGAGGAGGAGGGAGAGGAGGAGGAGGAGGAGAAGGGAGAGGAGGAGGAGGAGGAGGAGGAGGAGGAGGGAGAGGAGGAGGAGGAGTTGAAGGAGAAAGATGAAGAGGGAGGAGGAGAAGGAGGAGGAGGAGCCTAGAAGGTGATTGTTCTGAAGTTAAATAAACACTTACACAGTGCATTAAACAAAAACTCATGGCATCATAGCTTTAAATTATAATAATGATCTTTAAAATGTAATTTAACAAAGAAAGCAAATGCATATTAAAACATTCATAAAACATATTTATAACAATAACATACAAAACATTTTTGGGGCAGTTTTGTTAGTTAATTACATAATTGAAGCTTTAATTGAAAACAAATTAAAATGTAAAACATCAACAATGTGCCCCAACAGTTTAAAGCGCCCCTATTATGGATTTTTGAGAATGACCTTTCATGTAGTGTGTAACAGCTCTAAGTGAATGAAAACATCCAGCAAAGTTTAAATCTGAAAGTGCACCGTATATAAAGTTATTGTCTTTCAAAAGTAAGAGTCGAATCTGAGTCAATGAAATGAAATGAAATGTTCTTCAAACGAGTCCTAAGAGTCCTTAGCCGTTTCGTTGTGACGTCAAGACGAAACATTAGCATATTGCCCGCCCACTTATTGCCCGCGCAGAGACACCAGGGAAAACGTGAACCAGCAGCTGATTCCTGTGGACACTGGAGAGCATCATGTCCAGGAGACGCTGTGCTCTATAATGTGAAGGTAAAGCCAGTTTCTTTTCACTGCTCATGGACGAGCATGTGAAGAATCAGTGGTTAATATTAATCTTTTCCATGATATCACAGCAGTATAATCCTAAACTTTTGCTGTGTTCCCTTTATTTTACTGACAACTGCTTCTCAAATCTCGGAGTTCAATGCAGGATTCACGAAACGTTTGAAAGATGGTGTTCAAAATACTTAGTTTTGATTTTATATTGTGTATGTGTCCTGCTTCTGGCTAACTCACGTTATCACTGTCTTACTGACATACTTCTGCTGATCAGCTGTGGGCCACTATTACCTATAACTGTGTCTATTAATGCAGATTGTCTGTCGTTCTCACTACTTTGAGGAAAGATTAAGCTTGGAGCAAGATTTGTTTTATCAACATTTATGTTACATCAGTCATTCACGCTAGAGCTCGGCTAATGTGTGCACTGTTACTGATACAGTTTCCACATGTTCACCGCAATAAATTAGAAAAATACATGGTAAATAAATAAGTATAACTAAAATAATGGGTTTGTTGATGAACATGCACTTGTTAATTCTGATGGTGAGGAATTACAGTTGCAACATCTCATAATGTCCCTCAAACTGAGTAGTGCATCACTGAGAAACACTGAGTCCTGCTGGAGTCGTCCTGGCGATGGAGGTTCAGGTTGAATAACTAGTTCTTCCAGTGTTTCATCATCAGACTCACGCTAGAATTGATATGGTAAAATCGACGTCATCGTTCGTTTAGTTTACGGTGTAGGAAGCCTCAGGACAGCTGACGTTGTAATGGTAATGGGCGTTTTTGTTTTCGACGCGTGCTATACATGTGCAAACCAATCACAACAGACTGAGCTGTCTGGCCAATCAGAGCAGAGCTGCTCGCGGAAAGGAGGGATTTAGAGAGATTGATTCATCTGAGGAGTCGTTTGAGAGTCATTGAAAATGTGGTGATGTGCAAATGTATATTATGAGAAAATGAAACAGGTTTTTTTACCTTTGATCCATGTAAACCTGTTGTAGGAGACTCCACAACAACATTAGGACACTTTAAAATAGCATAATTTTGACACAAGGGACTGTATTTTGTGTTTTTTGACACAAAACTCAAAGTAGACACAGACTGACATGCTCTTACATGAAAATAGTGCGTTAAGGATTTATGCATTTAAAATATCGGACAGAGTTCACATGCCACTAACACCCTTGAATCAGTACATGGCTCAAAAAATATCAGTTATGGCAACTTGAATAGTATGACATTTAACTTTATAAAAACAAAAGTGTTTTTTATTGTATTTAATGTTTTCCTTTTACTCTTTCTTCATCATCTTATTATCAGATATCAATCAGATATTTGTACAGCATCAGAATGAAGCTTCTTCCATCTCTCCCTATCGGTCCTCTTCGTCAGACTTTCTCTCTGTCAGGGTTTGGGTAGGTGGAAGTAGCGAGGACTCACGTGCAGATCAAATGGGCTTTTATTAAGCATAAAATAAAACAAATACAAACAAAACTACCCCGAGGGGGAAAAACAAGACAGACTAGACTTGACTCAGCTTGACTTGACAGCAGGGAAACACACAGCATAGATACGACGACGAACCAGCACAGGACTGCAAACACAAGGAGAATAAATAGGGAGAGCAAACAAAGCAGGTAACGAGGGAGGACAGGTGGGGAAAATGAATCAATAATCAGGTAACAAGGTGGGCGGGGTTAGACAATCGACTAGAGAGCACATGGCACAAGGAAACACATGACAAGCCATGTGCTCACAACAAACAGGACTAGAACACAAAACGAGACATGAACACGCAGCTAGTGAAAACTCATAAGCCACGTGTTCACACAAAACATGACAACATGAAAGCACACAGCCAGTGAAAAACAAGCTGTGTGCTACACAGCACAAGACAAGAAAAAACACATGCAGACAGAAGAGCGCGCGGCTCGAGCGAACTCGAAACCGCGCGCGCTCACGTGACAAGACAGAGCGCACGAGAACAAGCGAAAGCTCATTCCGTGCGCTCACAAAAGAAAACAAACACGCGGAGCATTGATGTCCGAATCCGACACAGAACCGAAACCTAACCAGACAGACGTGTCGGGATCCAAACACCACGCCCCGCACATATAACAAGGCACGTAGACAAGTGAGTGCACGGCCCGAGCGCGCTCGGAACCGCGCACTCACACAGAGACGAGACAAAACAGGGAGTGTCAGAGCTCTGTCACAAAACCAAGAAATTAACTAGACCGAAGTGACAGAACCCTGACACTCTCTTTCTCATCTCTGTTTTTCCACCCATCCTATCACCTTCACTCTTTACCCCTCCAGACACCATTCTCACCTCTGACATGATGAAAGTGGAGTATCATCACACTGAGTGAAACAGCTGTTGCCTGTAAATTGGGGAAATTGGTTTTAAAAATTGAAATTGCTTCATGACTGAGTGTAAAGAGGATTAAATGTGTGATTCTAGTCTCTCTCTTAAATTAACTCTCTCCCAGGCTCATCCTTTAAGTGCTATTCTCTTGTGACGTCTATAGATGGACCACAGGAATGTTGCAGGAATTTTAATGAGTGTTCTTGCATCCTCGAGGCAAACACAACATGTCAACATCCCCCCCTCTTCTCTCACACCATTCCTAGTGGACATTTGTTCATGAACGCTATTGATGATAATATTATTGTAACATGTAAGCAGGAATGAGGCAGAGAGGGAATACAGATGCAAGCACAAGTTTTAATAGACAAACATAAATGCAAAATAATCCAGGAACAAAGGTAAAATCCATAAAGAGAAGGCAGGAGAACAACAACAGGAATACACAGACAGCAGTAACGACCGACACACAACAACTGAAGCACAGAGGTTTAAATAGACTGGTTAACAAGGGGCTGACGTGGGACAGGTGTTGTTGATTGATGTTATGGGAATTAATAAGGGTAACTATGGTGACAAACAAGGTACAAGGCAAAACAGGAACCAAACACAGGAAGTGAACACAGAAACAATGGCGCCTCTACGCCTGTGTCTTCGGACAAGATGGCCGCTTCCACGCCTGTGTCTTCAGACAAGATTGCCACCTCTACGCCTGTGTCTTTAGACAAGATGGCCGCCTCCATGCCTGAGCCATCAACCAAGATGGCTGCTGCCATGCCTGAGTCCTTGGAGGTTGCAGTGTTGACCATATGGGCCACGACTGTCTTGTGTGTTTGGGCTGCACACACGTCGGTTCCAGCCCCTGACCAGCTTCCAGAGATGGCTCCAGCCCCAGAGCTTCGCCCAATGCCAGCTTCCGCCCCAGAGCTCCGCCCGGTGCCTGCTGAGTTCACTCGAGCCCATAAGCTTGTACCAGAGTCGGCGCCTCCCTGGCCCCCTGAACTGACGGTGCCTCCCTGGCCCCCTGAACTGACGGCGTCTCCCTGGCCCCCTGAACTGACGGCGTCTCCCTGGCCCCCTGAAATGACGGCACCTCCCTGGCCCCCTGAACTGACGGCACCTCCCTGGCCCCCTGAACTGACGGCGCCTCCCTGGCCCCCTGAACTGACGGCGTCTCCCTGGCCCCCTGAACTGACGGCGCCTCCCTGGCCCCCTGAACTGACGGCGTCTCCCTGGCCCCCTGAACTGACGGCGTCTCCCTGGCCCCCTGAAGTGACGGCGCCTCCCTGGCCCCCTGAACTGACGGCGCCTCCCTGGCCCCCTGAACTGACGGCGCCTCCCTGGCCCCCTGAACTGACGGCGTCTCCCTGGCCCCCTGAACTGACGGCGTCTCCCTGGCCCCCTGAAGTGACGGCGCCTCCCTGGCCCCCTGAACTGACGGCGCCTCCCTGGCCCCCTGAACTGACGGCGCCTCCCTGGCCCCCTGAACTGACGGCGTCTCCCTGGCCCCCTGAAGTGACGGCGCCTCCCTGGCCCCCTGAACTGACGGCGCCTCCCTGGCCCCCTGAACTGACGGCGTCTCCCTGGCCCCCTGAACTGACGGCGCCTCCCTGGCCCCCTGAACTGACGGCGCCTCCCTGGCCCCCTGAACTGACGGCGCCTCCCTGGCCCCCTGAACTGACGGCGTCTCCCTGGCCCCCTGAACTGACGGCGTCTCCCTGGCCCCCTGAACTGACGGCGCATCCCTGGCCCCCTGAACTGACGGCGCCTCCCTGGCCCCCTGAATTGACGCCGCCTCCCTGGCCCCCTGAACTGACGGCGTCTCCCTGGCAGATTAACCACCTACTTGTGTGCTTGGTGCTTGAAACAACATCACTAAAGAGTGTGCATTAATCAAGGTATCTAATATCGTCCACACACGGAGGAGTCTCGCTGCTGAAGAGCTGTCTGCTACTCACTTACACCACAATAAATCACATCAACACAGCAGTTTGCATCTATACCACAACAGAAAGAGCGACGCAGCTTGTTGGTAGATGATCTTATCTCAAAACAACAGTTGCACATTCAATTAAAAATAGGACTTACAGTAATAATTACAAGTTAAATTGAGAAAAGGAATCTCATTTGTTTTACAAGTCCCTTGACGGCTCTAAACACTTGATCATGTTTGCCTCAGACTGTTTAAGTGATGAGAATGAGAAAACATCCTTTTTAACAGAGAGAAGGAAACACATTTTAAGAATTCCAGTAATTGCCCTCACAAAAAACGGTGGCTGTAACCCTTGGCAACCCAATGCTGTTATTATGTGCGTATCAAGCCATTGTCTGCTAGAGCAACTGCTGCCACAGCGAAGCTCAGAACCAGAGGACAGGATTCTTATAACAGAACACCACTGTAATTTCAGCTGCACTGCCTCACTTTGCTATGACACCATAAACAATGTTAAATCACAAGACATTTTAAAAATAACTGGGAGCACACCAAAAATTTACATTTCTAAAAAAAGCCCCTATTTTTTTTTACATATTGTCCTTAGTTAGAAAAACACAGTAGTCCAGAAACAACAAACATACTGTATTACAATTTCAAAGCTAACAAAATGAATACCTGTTTCAGCTATCACTATTCAACTTCATTATTTCAAGTTTCTCCAGGTATTGTTGTTCCCAATTTCTTCTTCATCTTGAAAAATTGAATCTTTATTTTTTAAAACTGGATATTTGCAGTCTAAGAATTCAGAACAAAAAAACAGCTGTTTGAAAATACACGTCTATAAAATTCAGCCATAAAAACATTTAAATTAGTCAAATTTCAAATGTTCAATAATCGTTTAAAGAAATCAAATTCAGAACTATTTAAAATTCCACACAATATTAAATTTTTGTTAGATTACACTTGTCAATAATTCAAATTTGCACAATTAAAATTCAAATCATTTTGACATAGTATAAGCTCCATATAAGACAAGAATGTTATTTCTTTGTATACTTTTGAGAAAATGCATTGGATTGTTTATTTGGGAGTCGGAACAGGGCATTTTTTCCTTTTGAAGTGTGTCAATACACTTAAAATATGCTTTTAGTTGTATTTGGAGGAGAGAAAGTAGTGTGCTTAGATTAGCGTGACGTGTGTCACAGTGACGGGTTGACCTTCTCTAGCCATAAACAATCCTAACACACAATGATCCACAGCACACCGATGCATGAGAAGCTCTGCTCATTAATGACAGCATTGTGGAGCATCGGTCACGGGAACACTCAGTGTTCAGACTCTTTCTAATGGTGTGCCTTTAATTATTTACTGGAGTCCGGGCTGCACTTCTACAAATAACATCTGTGCACATCCAAGCTCTGTTCCAAAACCTGTATTCATCTGTTTCAGACACTTTTCCCACTCATCTATTTATGACCATCAGTGGGGGAAAGTAACGGTGGTGAATGCAAAAAACATGGACAAAGAAAAAACATTGATCATTGGATTTGATCAATTTGGAGTTTCAGATTCACAATTATTTATATATGTTAATGCTTATATACTAGCGCTATATGGTTATCTACCATTTAGATGGTGAATCTACAGTAATGACCTGCCAGCAAGACTATGCTTATCAGCAATCACTAATGTCCAGTTGCTCCATATATGGATACCAATAATGAGCACCTGACTGTACAAAGGAAGTTATGTGAAATGGTGTGTCGGGCCTGGCAGAAGATAAAGCAGTGCTGATTGTTTTAGCTGGAGGAAAGCTTGATTTGATACAGGCCGCTGTTTTTTCTCCATTTGTGGCTTTATATGTTTAGTTTATCAGGATAGCATCATGTTGCCTGTTTAACCGAATATATGACTTTAACTAACCACAAGACTTAAAGGGATGAACCTAAAATGAATTTGGTTACACATTACAAACATGTATGAATTTCTTTCTTCTGCTGAACACAAAAGAAGATATTTTAAAGAATGTTGGTAACTAAACAGTTGATGAACCAGCAGAAGAAAGAAATTCGGTAACACTTTAGAATAATGGTCTGTAGTTAACAAGTAGCTATGCAGGAAGTAATAGGTAGTACTGCATTGACACCGAACTTAATACTATTAACTAATATGGAAGCAATATTAACTAAGCAGTAAGTAATATCTAATTTAGTACAAAGGTAGTTTCTTGGTAGGTATTTGATTATTATATCCTCATTGAGAACTACTTGTGAACTAAGAAAGAATAACCAATTAATTACTAATCACAAAAGTAACATGTCTAAAAAGTGAACAGTTGTGGGGTTTTTTTTACTCTTAACATGGTCATAACATTTCAGAAGCTTGAGCCTCAAATGGGTTCTTTGTGGAAACCAGTTTATGAATATTATATTCCCCCAAATACATTAGCTACAGGTTGAGATTGTGACTACTACTCTTGCCAAAAGATGGACGCATGTTTATTTCAAACTTAAACATAGAATAATACTAATAATGATAATTTGTTTAAAATTTTTAATAATTAGGAAGTGATGCTGACACTCATGATTGGATTAGTTCACTATTATGAGCTCTATTGAGTGTCAGTTCAATATGTCTCAGACTCCAAAGACCTACCTTTATGTTACAGTAGCCGCCTGAGGAGGACTTCTCTTTAGGATATGAATATAAACATTGATGTTCTCTTGTCAAAAACAATTTGCATCCTTAATGAAGAAATTGGCTGCATTTATGTTAACCACATCTTCCAGATTACAGTGTTTGTTAGAATATTACTAGTGCCTCACAGAAATGTATGCCTGTACAGTATGTGTCAAATATAAAATTAAATAACTTGTATTATTTGTGAAAAACATGCTAACTCTTCACTAATTACTCAAGCGTTACCTTGTCATCCCGCAGGAACTACCAGTGATGTGGCCCATTATTTTAAAGTGAAAAACACTTTATAACACTTAGTGTTTTTAAACACTTCACTATTATACTACTAGTGAATCACTAGTAGTTCCTGCGGGATGACAAGGTAACGCTTGAGTAATTAGTGAGGAGTTAGCATGTTTTTCACACGTAATACAAGTTATTTAATTTTATATTAAATACTACCTATTACTTCCTGCATAGCTACTTGTCAACTACGGACCATTATTCTAAAGTGTTACCAGAAATTCATACAGGTTTAGGCCTTGTCTAAAATGTTTTCGTGTGAAAACGCATCTTTTTCTCTTCATTTTGGTCAACCGTCCACACTGAGACAGCGTTTTTATTAATGAAAACGAAGCTTTTTGAAAACGCAGTTTTCGTGTCGTAGTGTGGACTGTGGTGTGGACTGTAGTGTGGACTGTGGTGTGGACTGTAGTGTGGACTGTAGTGTGGACTGTAGTGTGGACTGTGGTGTGGACTGTGGTGTGGACTGTGGTGTGGACTGTGGTGTGGACTGTAGTGTGTGGCCTGTAGTGTGTGGACTGTGGTGTGGACTGTGGTGTGGACTGTAGTGTGGACTGTGGTGTGGACTGTAGTGTGGACTGTAGTGTGGACTGTAGTGTGGACTGTAGTGTGGACTGTGGTGTGGACTGTGGTGTGGACTGTGGTGTGGACTGTAGTGTGGACTGTAGTGTGGACTGTAGTGTGGACTGTAGTGTGTGGACTGTAGTGTGTGGACTGTAGTGTGTGGACTGTGGTGTGGACTGTAGTGTGTGGACTGTAGTGTGTGGACTGTAGTGTGTGGACTGTAGTGTGGACTGTGGTGTGGACTGTGGTGTGGACTGTAGTGTGGACTGTAGTGTGTGGCCTGTAGTGTGTGGACTGTAGTGTGGACTGTGGTGTGGACTGTGGTGTGGACTGTAGTGTGGACTGTAGTGTGTGGCCTGTAGTGTGTGGACTGTAGTGTGGACTGTGGTGTGGACTGTGGTGTGGACTGTGGTGTGGACTGTAGTGTGTGGCCTGTAGTGTGTGGACTGTAGTGTGGACTGTGGTGTGGACTGTGGTGTGGACTGTAGTGTGGACTGTAGTGTGTGGCCTGTAGTGTGTGGACTGTAGTGTGTGGACTGTAGTGTGTGGCCTGTAGTGTGTGGACTGTAGTGTGGACTGTGGTGTGGACTGTGGTGTGGACTGTGGTGTGGACTGTGGTGTGTGGCCTGTAGTGTGTGGACTGTGGTGTGGACTGTGGTGTGGACTGTGGTGTGGACTGTGGTGTGTGGCCTGTAGTGTGTGGCCTGTAGTGTGTGGACTGTGGTGTGGACTGTGGTGTGGACTGTAGTGTGTGGACTGTAGTGTGTGGACTGTAGTGTGTGGACTGTAGTGTGGACTGTAGTGTGGACTGTGGTGTGGACTGTAGTGTGGACTGTAGTGTGTGGCCTGTAGTGTGGCCTGTAGTGTGTGGACTGTAGTGTGGACTGTGGTGTGGACTGTGGTGTGGACTGTAGTGTGGACTGTAGTGTGTGGCCTGTAGTGTGTGGCCTGTAGTGTGTGGCCTGTAGTGTGGCCTGTAGTGTGTGGACTGTGGTGTGGACTGTGGTGTGGACTGTGGTGTGGACTGTAGTGTGGACTGTAGTGTGTGGCCTGTAGTGTGTGGACTGTAGTGTGTGGACTGTAGTGTGGACTGTGGTGTGGACTGTGGTGTGGACTGTGGTGTGGACTGTGGTGTGGACTGTGGTGTGGACTGTAGTGTGGACTGTGGTGTGGACTGTGGTGTGGACTGTGGTGTGGACTGTGGTGTGGACTGTAGTGTGTGGACTGTAGTGTGTGGACTGTGGTGTGGACTGTGGTGTGGACTGTGGTGTGGACTGTGGTGTGGACTGTGGTGTGGACTGTAGTGTGTGGACTGTGGTGTGGACTGTGGTGTGGACTGTAGTGTGGACTGTGGTGTGGACTGTGGTGTGGACTGTGGTGTGGACTGTGGTGTGGACTGTGGTGTGGACTGTAGTGTGTGGACTGTGGTGTGGACTGTGGTGTGGACTGTGGTGTGGCCTGTAGTGTGTGGCCTGTAGTGTGTGGACTGTAGTGTGGACTGTAGTGTGGACTGTGGTGTGGACTGTGGTGTGGACTGTGGTGTGGCCTGTGGTGTGTGGACTGTGGTGTGTGGCCTGTAGTGTGTGGACTGTGGTGTGGACTGTGGTGTGGACTGTGGTGTGTGGCCTGTAGTGTGTGGACTGTGGTGTGGACTGTGGTGTGGACTGTAGTGTGTGGCCTGTAGTGTGGACTGTAGTGTGGACTGTAGTGTGTAGCCTGTAGTGTGTGGACTGTGGTGTGGACTGTGGTGTGGACTGTGGTGTGGACTGTGGTGTGTGGACTGTAGTGTGGACTGTAGTGTGGACTGCGGTGTGGACTGTGGTGTGGACTGTGGTGTGGCCTGTAGTGTGTGGCCTGTAGTGTGTGGACTGTGGTGTGGACTGTGGTGTGGACTGTAGTGTGTGGCCTGTAGTGTGTGGACTGTAGTGTGGACTGTAGTGTGTGGACTGTAGTGTGTGGACTGTAGTGTGTGGACTGTAGTGTGTGGCCTGTAGTGTGGACTGTGGTGTGGACTGTAGTGTGTGGACTGTGGTGTGGACTGTGCTGTGGACTGTAGTGTGTGGCCTGTAGTGTGTGGACTGTAGTGTGGACTGTAGTGTGGACTGTAGTGTGGACTGTGGTGTGGACTGTAGTGTGGACTGTGGTGTGGACTGTAGTGTGTGGCCTGTAGTGTGTGGACTGTAGTGTGTGGACTGTAGTGTGGACTGTGGTGTGGACTGTGGTGTGGACTGTAGTGTGTGGCCTGTAGTGTGTGGCCTGTAGTGTGTGGCCTGTAGTGTGTGGACTGTAGTGTGTGGCCTGTAGTGTGTGGCCTGTATTGTGTGGCCTGTGGTGTGGACTGTGGTGTGGACTGTAGTGTGTGGCCTGTAGTGTGTGGACTGTGGTGTGGACTGTGGTGTGGACTGTGGTGTGGACTGTGGTGTGGACTGTAGTGTGTGGCCTGTAGTGTGTGGACTGTAGTGTGGACTGTGGTGTGGACTGTGGTGTGGACTGTGGTGTGGACTGTAGTGTGTGGCCTGTAGTGTGTGGACTGTGGTGTGGACTGTAGTGTGGACTGTGGTGTGGACTGTGGTGTGGACTGTGGTGTGGACTGTGGTGTGTGGCCTGTAGTGTGTGGACTGTAGTGTGTGGACTGTAGTGTGTGGACTGTGGTGTGGACTGTGGTGTGGACTGTGGTGTGGACTGTGGTGTGTGGACTGTAGTGTGTGGACTGTAGTGTGGACTGTGGTGTGGACTGTAGTGTGTGGCCTGTAGTGTGGACTGTGGTGTGGACTGTGGTGTGGACTGTGGTGTGGACTGTGGTGTGGACTGTAGTGTGTGGCCTGTAGTGTGTGGACTGTAGTGTGGACTGTGGTGTGGACTGTGGTGTGGACTGTGGTGTGGACTGTAGTGTGTGGCCTGTAGTGTGTGGACTGTGGTGTGGACTGTGGTGTGGACTGTGGTGTGGACTGTGGTGTGTGGCCTGTAGTGTGTGGACTGTAGTGTGTGGACTGTAGTGTGTGGACTGTGGTGTGGACTGTAGTGTGGACTGTGGTGTGGACTGTGGTGTGTGGACTGTAGTGTGTGGACTGTAGTGTGTGGACTGTAGTGTGGACTGTAGTGTGTGGACTGTAGTGTGTGGACTGTGGTGTGGACTGTAGTGTGGACTGTAGTGTGGACTGTGGTGTGGACTGTGGTGTGGACTGTGGTGTGGACTGTAGTGTGGACTGTAGTGTGGACTGTAGTGTGGACTGTGGTGTGGACTGTAGTGTGTGGACTGTGGTGTGGACTGTAGTGTGTGGACTGTAGTGTGTGGACTGTGGTGTGGACTGTGGTGTGGACTGTGGTGTGTGGCCTGTAGTGTGTGGACTGTAGTGTGTGGACTGTAGTGTGGACTGTAGTGTGTGGACTGTAGTGTGGACTGTAGTGTGGACTGTGGTGTGGACTGTAGTGTGTGGCCTGTAGTGTGGACTGTAGTGTGTGGACTGTAGTGTGGACTGTGGTGTGGACTGTAGTGTGTGGACTGTAGTGTGGACTGTAGTGTGGACTGTGGTGTGGACTGTAGTGTGTGGCCTGTAGTGTGGACTGTAGTGTGTGGACTGTAGTGTGGACTGTGGTGTGGACTGTAGTGTGTGGACTGTAGTGTGGACTGTAGTGTGTGGACTGTAGTGTGGACTGTAGTGTGTGGACTGTAGTGTGGACTGTAGTGTGGACTGTAGTGTGGACTGTGGTGTGGACTGTGGTGTGGACTGTGAAGCCAGTGGTATTTAAAAACGATGATGCAAGTTTAGTCATGTGACGCATTTTGTACCGATAGATATTCATGTTTATAGCGGTATTGTGCCTGTTATGTGCTATTCACTTTCACACTGTTGCTAAAATATGTACATTGCACTCTCTTCATATTTCTATTTCAGTGAAAAATAATTACAATCTTCCTGATGTTCTCTTGTAGCCTTTACTTTCCTTATGTGGGCTTCTAGGTCTCTAGCACATTTATTTGGCACTGACACGTACGTGTCAGCTTTGCAGGTCATGCATTCTGCTTCACACTGATCCTGACCGAGATGAAAACACTGGAATTTTCTCTGTAAATCATCTGTGAATTTACATTCAGGCTTTTATTTACGCTGTTCAGGAGCCATGTGCCACTGTTGACAAGCAAGCGCTGCTCTGTGTCTCTTGGCTGTTGCTGTGGTGCTTAGGGTAATGACTGAGATGCAGTTTGACCAATGTTTGCGTTATGTGACTGACAGACCAATGGTGGCGTGCGAGAAGGCGGGACCTAAAGCCAATGCCCAATGCAAAAACACACACAATGAATGGCGAATGTAGAAAGAAAAAGCTGAAAAAGAAAAAGCCGAATCCCCAACATTTTGGGCGATCTAGAAATCCTGGACGGACTATTTTTTGGGGGTCCTAAAAGAGGGCAAAAGAGGATGTATGGTCACCCTACCTTAGTACAACTTGAGGCTGAGTAAATGATGACAGTATTTACATTTTGGGGTGAACTATCCCTTTAAGAGCTGTAGATAATTGTTTTTTTCCAGAGGATGCGCCTGGTGAGTTCTCTAATGCCTCATCTCATCATACCTTGACACAGCCTCTTAATTGTGAAATTTGAAACATGCATTTTCAGTAAAGCTGCTTTGAAACTGTGCATAGTGTGCTATACACATAAAAGTGAATTGAATTTAACTGAATTGAGGTATACCTAATTTAAATATACTCCAAGCTAATTGTGAGTAAAATGTGATCAGGCAAATTGGCACATTTATGTTCATCTCTTAATGTGAGATTTTGAGATTGCTTGTCTTAGCCGTTCTTCCAGCCTGGTCATAGCTTGGCCAGACTGGGAGACCAGCTTGACATCCAGTTTAAACTATCTAAGACCAGCTAAGCAGCTTAGGCTGGTTTTAGCTGTTTTCTCAGCAGGGTTGTCAACAGTGCTATATAGGCTAAGGCATTTAGACCTAACAGGACGAATGAGAAAAAGCTCTTATTTTTCCCTCAATCTCACTGTGAAAACAATGTCCTCTCTTATATATTATATGCTATACTATGCTCCTCTGCCACGGCTCTCAAATCTTCTTCACATTTGCACATTTTCAGATGTAGTGCCTCAAGGTGTCAGCACTGTTAACAAGTCTTTTAGGCTATGCCATCATGACATCCTCTGTGTGCCACTTTACAGAGAGAACAGTCCGTGTGTCATTAAATGGACCGGTTATAGATTAAAGCACAGTGATCTAAGCTCACTGATCACAAAGTTTACAGGTTTGATAGGAAACCTGTGTGTCTGAGAGCTATTGTATTCCCTCGTCACTATTATGCTCAGCTTGTCTTTGAGCAGTTTCATCAGCTAAAGAACAAGAAATGAATGCGGCAAAAAACATTTCTTAGAGCAAAATTGCACTCTGCTGTAAAATTGCTGTCTTTACGGTAACATGCTGAAGTAGTCCGGCAAGATCTCTATAGGACTGACTGTTTTTGTTGGATATGAATATGATACATGGACATAAGGCTACTGGAAACTCTTTTATGCTCTGTCCGCATCCTTCGTTTCCATGGCGACACAGCCAGACTCCAACTTCTACCTCCACCCCCACCTTTAGCTAGGTTTGATTAACACTGGATTAATTGCCAATTACACACTGTGTTTTTTTTTATCCCCAACTGCATGAAATAATTATGCCTCATTTCCCTTTCATGAATTTTTATGGTTATGACGCATGTTACAGGGCAAAAGGAACAAATGCAGTCATTCCAGCAGAACAAGCCTAGATTTAATGGCAGATTTCCGCACAGTCAATTAAACAGAGAAGAGCCGATCCTCAACGCTGATCTCCGTCACGCTGCACGCTGGAAATCTCTTATCGTCGGCAAGGACCAAAACAGAATTAATGAGAGCTGAAGGACTGTACTTGAATGCTGTTCATCCAAACAAAAGCTGTCATGAGAGGTCAGCGGGACGGGGAGGTTAAGGACAGGTGGAAAAGGAGAGAGAAAGGACGGATGTGACAGCCATCTGTGGTTCACTTGCAGATATGGTGTTTCTCTGTCATGGTTTTGTATTCTGTTTTGAATTAGTTTTCTTTGTGTTCAGTTTCATGTGTTCCAGTTCATGGCTGCGTTCAGCCCCGACAAAACGTTGCACAACGTTTTTTAAACAGAAACGGTGATGCGTTGAACACACTGTTCTGATGATGCAAGAGTTGCAACTATGGCAGCTGAGAAGGACATTCTTTGTGTTCTTTGTGAAGAATTTTCGAAGCCTGATGAAGTCGGTATAAATATATGTTTAATACTACAAAATATGCCCGATGTTACAGTTACTGCACTTGCCGGTCAGAACAAAAGAGAACATCTCAATCGAGTGAAGGGATTGCTGAAACTGAAGCACACATCTTACCTAATTCAGACTAAAACACATCTATTTAGCCTCACATACTGACTTTATTTGTAGTTCATACTGTTTTAATACCCTGTATTTTCTTTCTCATTTTTAGGAAAAGCACTTAATTACCATTGTTTATTTCTATACCAAATGTCATACACTTGCAATGAAGCTAAAAATATAAACAACTACATCATTATATTGATATCCTATATTTTTACAATAAAACTTACGACAAACATGTCTTCTAATATCCTCAGTTGTTGCGTACACCGAGCGGCATCGAACACATTTGTAAATTACTGTCCTTGAACCCATTGTGCGAGTTCACTTTAATACCGCGTGCTTTATATACATGTTGCTGCTGATTGGACTGCAGTTCTGACACACCCACCAAACAAGAGAAAACATATCTCAAACCCCGTTGCACACCGGTGCACGCAAGCGGGAAGGAAGTCGACCGGAAGTTGAAGCCGGCCGCGTGCCACCATCTTGTAGCAGAACTTCACCTGCTGTTAGCATCCCATTGACTCCCATTCATTTTGGCGTCACTTTGACAGTGAATAACTTTACATCTGAGGCGTTTAAAGACTCCATTTGTCCATTATTTATTTCTAAAGAAACACGACAATGTATAAAATGCTCCATTACCTTGTAGCTTACGTTATGGCCCCGTAAAAACAGTTTTTGTAAAAGTAGGCTAACGATTGCGTCATAACCACGCGACTCTCTGTCGCACAGTAGAGCGATTACCGTATTGACGGGAGGAGAAGCTCGCGGGCAATCGGGGAGACGTGGAGGCAAAATGACAAAATAATTAATCAGAATACCTAGTAAAAGTTTCTCCTGCTCCCAGCTCATGGACACCTCCTACTCACAATCTCCGTCTCTGCAAGATTCGGAAGGGAATGATTCAGATTTCTCATGCCACAGCCACTAGAAGACAGACGGGTTGCTCACGTCACATCTACGTCGTCAAGCTCAGTGTGAGTCTGCGCGTCAGGAACGGAAGTCCTAAAAAATCGCTGAAAATGGGCTTCACTTGCCTCAATTGAGTTCCAATGAGATGACTCTGTCCATTTCTTATACTGTCTATGGGTGCACGCCGCTTCCAGGAAACATGACGTTCAACCCGGAAACCGTAGCAAAACGTTGCGCACCGTTTTGAACTTGAACGTGCCCCAGGTTCCCAGTGTGTCTGATTGTTGTATTCCTGTCACCTGTTGTTCAATCAATTAACTCGTTAGTCCCTGTGTATTTAGTTGCGTTTAAGTGGTTGTTCTGTCCCGTGTTCTATATGTATCCCGAGTTCAGTTAAATTTTATTTATATAGCACGTTTAAAAACAACCATAATTGACTTAAGTGCTTAACAAGATCCAAAATCAAAGAGATAATATACACAAACAATGCACAATATACAATACAAAATAACCAACAGTAGAAAAAGGTCAAGATATCAAAGCTCAACTTGAATTGAAAGCCAATGCATATGGGTCTTAAGCAAGGACTTGAATGTTCCAATGGTCCGAGCTTTTCTTACATGAAATGGTAGACTATTCCAGAGGTTTGGAGCAGCCACTGCAAAGGCTCGGTCACCGTCGTTTTTTTAACCTGGATCTGGGCACATCGAGGAGCATCTGATCGGAAGACCTCAGTGCTTTGACAGGTGTGTGGACATGTAAAAGCTCCGGTAAATAAGAAGGTGACAACCCATTTAAGATTTTGAAAACAAATAATACAATTTTAAATTCAATCCTAAAACAAACAGGAAGCCAGTGAAGCGTGGCTAAAACCGGTGTAATGTGGTCGCGCTTTTTGGTTCCGGTTAAAAGTCGAGCTGCTGCGTTCTGGACTAACTGTAACCGACGAAGGGATGACTGATCCAATCCAACATACAGAGAGTTATAGTAGTCTAAACGGGACGTAATAAATGCATGTATGACTCTTTCAAAGTCTTTGCGTAGCAGGTAGGGCTTGACCTTAGCCAAAAGTCTCAGGCTAACCCTAACCCAACCAAACTAATCTGTTTGTCAAAATTAAAAGCACTGTCAAAAATCACACCCAGATTCTTGGTAAAAGGTTGAATATGGGAACCTTAAGTACCAAGAGCATCTACACAGGCACTAAAATGTACCGCACGACCAAACACAACAATTTCAGTCTTATTATCATTGAGACAAAGAAAATTCTGATCCAACCAAATTCTGAGATCACTCAAGCTGTTCAACAAAGGCTGGACAGTGTCCTTCTCATTGATTTTTTACAGACAAATAGATTTATACATCGTCTGCAAAACAGTGAAAAGAAATGTTATGTTTTTGTAAAATAGAGTTCTTTGTTCAAATGAAGCCTGAAAACTGAAAAGCAAGTGGATCCTGTTTCAGCTTTCATCTGTTTTCCCCATGACAATATCAGGACAGGCTGAGTAATCTTACTCGCCTGCAAACGTCACACTGCATTCATCCACACTAGTAGAAGAACTGTCATCTAGTTCAAGTGAGCTACAGCAGCACTTAAGTGCTTATTTGTTTTTGTGTTGTTCTTGTGTTATTTGATTTTGTGTTGCACACCTGGCACCTTGAAGGAAACTATCTCAAACTAATTTTCTTTATTTATTTTCAGCACTTACTGTATACAGGTATGTCATTTCTGCACCATTTCTTCACTAGATTAGTGGGAATGGAAAGCTTATCCCGGTATTTTCTAGTTTGTGTTTGTCCACCAGGAAGCCCAGCACCAAATCCAAATTACTTGCCTATAGTTGTCTCTGCAAATTAAGCTGGTATGGGAGATAATATAGAGCCTATTTTCTTGGAGATGGAAGTAAATTGATGTGCAGTATAATAGACCTGTGATGTTGGTGGATGAAAACATCACAGTGAGGCAAACAGCCCTTCATATAGCTTATTTTAACCCTTGAACGCACACCTCAGGTCTTTATCGACCCAGGACGTCATTTACTACCTTCCCTACTCATTCATTTTTTTTAAGTTAGACATCAGCCTTTTTATTAGCCTTGCATTTGATCTGGATCAGGATATTCAGTTGATATTAAGCAGCCAGACGGTAATTTGTGTTTTTTTTACATATCAAGCATATGATGTTCATTAACACAAATTATGTAAGCACATACAGTATTTAGGTACAGATAAAACTTTAAACAACATTTTTTTAGAAAAAATACTGAAGCATAAACTCTCTTTGGCGTACTGACATGTTTGGTTTTGTTTTATTTTCTGTTCCCTAAGACTTTAAGTTTGTTTTCCCTGGTCTGTATTCTGTTCCTGTTTCCTTTCTTCCAATCTCTAATTTGTTTCTATGGTTATTAATTTCACCTGTGTCTTGTTTAGTCCCTTGCGTTTTTGTTTATTTAAGCTATCAGTCTTTTGTGCAGCACTGTCTTTATGTAAAGTAT
Source organism: Leuciscus idus (assembly GCA_021554675.1). Taxonomy (NCBI): domain Eukaryota; kingdom Metazoa; phylum Chordata; class Actinopteri; order Cypriniformes; family Leuciscidae; genus Leuciscus; species Leuciscus idus. The sequence continues at coordinate 1,364,512 of CM038638.1, read as the reverse complement.
AGTAAAGTATACTATATACTGTATACTTTACAAGTGCTCTAGATCAATAATGAAAACATAATGGGTAAAAAAGGCTCAAGAGCAGTAATGTCTGACAGGTCGAATTATGAATGTGAAATTCATTAATCTCATTTGGTAAGAAAGTCAGGCATGTAATGGCAAGCGAGCTAATGAAGTCAACCTGGACATCTCAGGCTACCACTGAAATAATTTACACACACTGCTGCCATGACAACTGAAAAGCAAATCCGTGTGGAAAACAATCCAATCCATTTGTAATGCGGAGTGTTTCAGAAATGAGGAAGAGGAGAATCTAAGTGCAGCATAGCAGTTTATTAACACAATAACAAGAAAACATCCAAGCAACGGGAGACACAGACAAAAACCAGAGTAAATCCAAAAGAGGAGCAAAACAGAACTGAAAACAACTTGCATGATACATCGACTATAACACCAGAACATGAGAAACACTGGGGTATTTATACACAAGGGGTGATTGGCAAGAAAGACACACCTGGGAACAATGGAGTACAGAGTTGGACAAGTTACTTCCAAAATATATTACATTATATATTACTAGTTACTGTCATTTGAAAGTAATTAGTTACATTACAATATTACTGTCTCTGAATTGTAATGCGTTACACTAATTTTGCGTTAATTTCACCGGCGTTACTTTCACAGGTATTTAAAAATGCAAAAATGTAGTTTATTGCTGCTCATTATACATCCAGTGGAGGGCGATGTGGTTTAGCATAATGACTGTGTAGACCGCGTGATTTTTTTTTTTTCCCCAAACCAGTTCAGCGGAAATCCTGCCTTGCCACCGATTTTAAAGATTTCATTGGTCATGTCAATCACTGTACTGATTGCCTACACCAAACACTGATCCCTAAACCAACCCGTCACTGTAACCTTAACCAATGAAATTAGCTGCAGGGCGGGATTTCCAGGGGGGACGCAAGACAACTTCATAAAAAACGTTTTAAAGGGTTAGTTCACCCAAAAATGAAAATTCTGTCAGTAATTACTCACCCTCATGTTGTTCCAACCCCGTAAGACCTTCGTTCATCTTCGCAACACAAATTAAGATATTTTTTATTAAATCTGAGAGATATCTCACTTCTCCATAGGCTTCTAAGGGACCGAAACTTGCTGGCCCAGAAAAGTTATTAAAGAGATCGTTAATATAGTCCAAGTGACTACAGTGGCTCAATCGTACAACACAGACGCGCTGCGTTAAAACACTACGTGAAATAACTCGAGGCCCAGAGAGAAGGAAATGAATAGTGGAATAAAGTCGTTATTTTTTATTTATTTTTTGCGTACAAAAAGTATTCTCGTCGCTTTATAAACTTAAGATTGAGCCACTGTAGTCACTTGGACTATATTAACGATGTCTTTAATACATTTTCTGGGCCAGCAAATTTCATTCCCTTAGAAACCTATGGAGGAGTGAGATAGCTCTCAGATTTAATCAAAAATATCTTAATTTGTGTTCCGAAGATGAATGAAGGTCTTACAGGGTTGGAACAACATGAGGTTGAGTAATTACTGACAGAATTTTCATTTTTGGGTGAACTAACCCTTTAAGATAACTTAAAATTAATTTACATACATTAAAGGTTGTATCAGCGATTTCAGGCCCAAACATAAATTATCACATTTATCTAATCTATTTATTTTGGTTTTGAGTGGTTGGTGAAACCAATTGTTTTTGTGTGCAGATCTTTTGTAATGCTTTACTCCTAACACTGATCAGGAACTAATCAACAAGAAAAACTACAAAGGACTACAAAACATGCCGCAAAACAGGAAATAACATAAAGGTCCACACAAGACAGGAATCATGAAAGAGCCCCTCCTTTAAGGAGTTGATTCAAGATGCTCCTCAACAAACAGACACATAAGTCCAGGAGGGAGGTGGAACAGGGGGAGGGATGGAGGGCCAGGCCAGTGTGGTGGAACTGGAGACTGAGAAGGATTAGAGAGCCAATGTGGAACTGGCAGGGCAGGGGGCCAGGGTGGAGCTGACACCACGATGGAGCAGAAGACCACCACAGCCGGGCAGACGGGACTGAAGATCCCCACGGCGGAGCAGAAGCACACCAAGGTGGAGCAGACAGGACTGAAGATCCCCACGGTGGAGCAGAAGCACACCAAGGTGGAGCAGACGGGACTGAAGATCCCCATGGCGGAGCAGAAGCACACCAAGGTGGAGCAGATGGGACTGAAGATCCCCAGGGCGGAGCAGAAGCCCACCAAGGTGGAGCAGACGGGACTGAAGATCCCCACGGCGGAGCAGAAGCACACCAAAGTGGAGCAGACGGGACTGAAGATCCCCATGGCGGAGCAGAAGCACACCAAAGTGGAGCAGACGGGACTGAAGATCCCCAGGGCGGAGCAGAAGCACACCAAGGTGGAGCAGATGGGACTGAAGATCCCCAGGGCGGAGCAGAAGCACACCAAGGTGGAGCAGACGGGACTGAAGATCCCCACGGCGGAGCAGAAGCACACCAAGGTGGAGCAGACGGGACTGAAGATCCCCACGGCGGAGCAGAAGCACACCAAGGTGGAGCAGACGGGACTGAAGATCCCCATGGCGGAGCAGAAGCACACCAAGGTGGAGCAGACGGGACTGAAGATCCCCACGGCGGAGCAGAAGCACACCAAGGTGGAGCAGATGGGACTGAAGATCCCCAGGGCGGAGCAGAAGCCCACCAAGGTGGAGCAGACGGGACTGAAGATCCCCACGGCGGAGCAGAAGCACACCAAAGTGGAGCAGACGGGACTGAAGATCCCCATGGCGGAGCAGAAGCACACCAAAGTGGAGCAGACGGGACTGAAGATCCCCATGGCGGAGCAGAAGCACACCAAAGTGGAGCAGACGGGACTGAAGATCCCCAGGGCGGAGCAGAAGCACACCAAGGTGGAGCAGACGGGACTGAAGATCCCCACGGCGGAGCAGAAGCACACCAAAGTGGAGCAGACGGGACTGAAGATCCCCATGGCGGAGCAGAAGCACACCAAAGTGGAGCAGACGGGACTGAAGATCCCCAGGGCGGAGCAGAAGCACACCAAGGTGGAGCAGACGGGACTGAAGATCCCCAGGGCGGAGCAGAAGCACACCAAGGTGGAGCAGACGGGACTGAAGATCCCCACGGCGGAGCAGAAGCACACCAAGGTGGAGCAGACGGGACTGAAGATCCCCACGGCGGAGCAGAAGCACACCAAGGTGGAGCAGACGGGACTGAAGATCCCCATGGCGGAGCAGAAGCACACCAAGGTGGAGCAGACGGGACTGAAGATCCCCACGGCGGAGCAGAAGCACACCAAGGTGGAGCAGATGGGACTGAAGATCCCCAGGGCGGAGCAGAAGCCCACCAAGGTGGAGCAGACGGGACTGAAGATCCCCACGGCGGAGCAGAAGCACACCAAAGTGGAGCAGACGGGACTGAAGATCCCCATGGCGGAGCAGAAGCACACCAAAGTGGAGCAGACGGGACTGAAGATCCCCAGGGCGGAGCAGAAGCACACCAAGGTGGAGCAGACGGGACTGAAGATCCCCAGAGCGGAGCAGAAGCACACCAAGGTGGAGCAGACGGGACTGAAGATCCCCAGGGCGGAGCAGAAGCACACCAAGGTGGAGCAGACGGGACTGAAGATCCCCACGGCGGAGCAGAAGCACACCAAGGTGGAGCAGACGGGACTGGAGATCCCCACGGCGGAGCAGAAGCACACCAAGGTGGAGCAGACGGGACTGAAGATCCCCATGGCGGAGCAGAAGCACACCAAGGTGGAGCAGACGGGACTGAAGATCCCCAGGGCGGAGCAGAAGCCCACCAAGGTGGAGCAGATGGGACTGAAGATCCCCACGGTTTTCCCTCAAGGACATTTTTAGAGTGGGTCTCAATAAACCTATCCTGTCTTGTTTGCCAAGGGGGAAAATTCACTTTTCCCTGGCCCAATACATAGACTATGCCCTTTTGTTAAGCGGCTCAACTTTTACTGTGGGTTTTGCGGATAAGGAGCCCTGCAACCCCACAGTACCTGCCAAGTCTGAGCTTCTTCACTTCATGCCTGCCGATCCAGAGCTTCTTCACGCCATGTCTGCCGCGCCTGTGTCTTCGGACAAGATGGCCACCACGCCTGAGTCCGCTCCGGAAGATGCAGCACGGATCATAGTGGCCATGGCTATTTTGTGTGTGTGTGGGCAGCACACACGTCTCGTCCCAAGATGGCCGCCACCATTCCAGAGCCTCTCCACGCTAGAGCCCTCTGCACTGCCGGCGCCGCCCACACTTTATGTTTGATCACGCTTTGTAAATAAACTGCACTTGGGTTCTCTACAAACTTTCCTCCAGTGGATGATTGTTACAATTGTTGTCTTTCAATGCATTTGATGAGACATTTATTACAAGATTATTAGTTAAAACATTTAAAAATGCACCTTCATTGAGGATTTCTATAAAAATCTCGTCTCGTTCTCGTGAACCCAATCTCGTGTCTCGTCTCGTGAGATAAGTGTCTCGTCACACCCCTAAATAATATTTTATTGTAAATATATATGTGTAACCTTGTTAAAAATCATTTTCTATAAAAATTTAAAATATATAAATATAAATTATAATATGAATATAAAAAATAAAATTATTCATAAATTAATTTAGACTTAATTTTTAGTACAGTATAATTACATGTAATATAATAACTATATATAATATATAATTTCTCTCTTTTTTGTCTTACTCTAATGCCGCTAATGGATAAAAGTAATGCACCTATCTTACTTGTATGTATCTATGTTTAGAGTTTAGTTAGCTTTCATGCGATTTTTATTTTTTAAATGAATAACTACTTAAACTTCATGAATATTTTGTACATTTGTCAGATTCGAAGTTAAACCTAACCTTGTGAGGACTAGCTGGTCTTCATGAATTTATTTGATGGGCCATTAAGACGACACTACTTGAAATATTTATCCACTGGAGAGAAGGGATACTATTTTAATGCAGTCAAACATCTAGAATGAAAGACATCAGACAGGACAGAACAGAAGATGACAGAGGGAAATATTGACTTGACTGGTTTGCACTGCCCCATTAGCCCCTGCTGGTAGAGGCTGGAACTACAACATTCTGGGGGCAAATACAGTATAATAATCCATTTGTTTGGATTCAGAAGTATAGCTCAAGCAGTTTCTGTGATCCCTCTGTATGTAAACTTGACCTCAGCTGATAGATTTCAAAACTCTAAACTCCTGAGAGATTCGTTGACAGTATATTTTTTTAAGTTTATTCTCACACCGCTGTCTTTAAATTTTTGTTAAATGAGATTCAAAAAAAAAATTTGATTATACATAAAAGGCATCAACTGAACTTTTTTTAACAGAATTTTGTTTTTACAGTGTATGTGCAGCTTCAAGAAAACAACATGTTGTACTTTATTAGGGGCCAAGCCCCGAAGGGGCTGAGGCACCTATTGTATCTGTTAGTTTTCTTATTATTATTCCGTAAATGGAAGTCTATGGCAGCCCTATGAACCGTACATAGGAAAATGATGAAATTTGGTACACTTCTAGTGATGCTAATGAATAGTAATTGGACCAATTTTTGAGCCTCTAGGACCAACTCTATAGCGCCACCAGCAGTTCAAAAATTCAACATTGAAATGGTTATAACTTTTGAACCCTTTGATCTAGAAAAATGAAACTTAGTACACCTGATTCATCTCATCATGCTGATCAGAACCAATATCTTACATTAAGACTCCGCCCATTACAGTAGTGGCCATTTTGAAAAGTACAGTATGCAGTTATTTCGCTACTCCTCCTTCAAAATTGGTCTAATTTTGTCCAAACATGTGCTCAAATGATCTTTGGACTGAGCCGCATAAAAGTACTGTCCCCGATTTTTTTGCTATACTGGAAAAAAAAAAAGTTATGATGTCGCAAACTTAATGAGGTCGACCCAAAATTGGTTCAGAAGCTATAGCTTGGCCAAACTTTGATCAATCGAAACGAAAATTGGTACACTTCATCGGAAGCATGATCTGAGGTTCCATGCCAAAGTTGGGAACAGCGCCACCTATGGGTCATGAGATATGGAAAATGCATATTTTGGCCAATAACTTGTGAACGGATCGTCAGAAAATTGTAAACTTGGTGTCTATCGATTCCTGGCGTCATGACGAATCCGTGGATATTGATTTTGTCATGATGGGATGTACCACGTGTCCGCCATTTTGAATTTTGACATAATTTGCAATATTTTTTAAACTATTTGAAATTTCCTCATCAAATTTGGTATGGATCGTCATTAGCATGGCCCGAAGGTACATGAGAAGTTTGATCACAGCGCCACCTAGTGTTCCAGAGATATCATTGTTTTTTTAAAAAACGCTTATAACTTTTGCTAACATTGCTTGAAATTTGATTTCTTTATGTCAATGTATTCCTTGGCTTATGCCGATTTCAATGATATCTCATATGTTATTTTTCAACAATGTGACTGGCCGCCATATTGGAGCGAATGTAAAACAGTTTTTTTGCTACTCCTCCTTCAAAATTGGTCTAATTTTGTCCAAACTTGTGCTCAAATGATCTTCGGACCGAGCCGCATAAAAGTACTGTCCCCGATTTTTTTGCTATACTGGAAAAAAAAAGTTATGATGTCGCAAACTTAATGAGGTCGACCCATAATTGGTTCAGAGGCTGTAACTTGTGAACAGTTTGTCACAAAATCATAAAATTGGTGTCTATCGATTCCTTGCGTCATGTCGAATCCGAGGATATCTATTTTGCCAGGATTGGATGTACCATGTTATAAGCTACATTAGCATTAAGCTAGTTTAGCATGCTAATCTGGTTAACTTGCTTTTGTGTGCTCATTCTTACACTGAACCCTCTCCTCTGCAGTTTGTGATTGTATGTCCTCTGAGTGGCGCAGTCTGCTAAACCATGTGTTACTAATCCTGAGCCGTTCTGGTTGTGGGTTCGAACACCATGTTGGATGACCATAAAAATTGTGTTGATTCTTGCATTGTTCTAATATTTTGCTCTGCATTGCGCTAAAGCGGCTTGTTTTGATTTCATCCATAAGTACTTCTGAACCTATCTCTTCTTCATGTACATTCTATTTCTGCTCTTTTTGCTCTTCCGGCTCCACACTGCTGTTGATGCTTCAATGCTAAAACTGAACCCTCTCCTCTGCTGCTTTGAAATTCACGTCCTCTGAGTGGCGCAATCTGCTAAACCATGTATCTCGCATCCCGAACCATTCTGGTTGTGGGTTCGAGTCCCATGTGGGACGACTTTAAAGTTGTCATTTAAATTCCTTCCGGCTCTGCACTGCTGTTGGTGCTTAAATGCTCGCTGTGCTTCATTTACATTTATATTTAATTTCTGCTGTTTTTGTTCTTGCGGCTCTGCACTGCTGTTGGTGCTTAAATGCTTGCTGCGCTGCTGTGCTTGATGTACATTTACATGTATATTCAATTTCTGCTCTTTTTGTTCTTCTGGCTCCGCACTGCTGTTGGTGCGTAAATGCTTGCTGTGCTGCTGTAATTGATGTGCTTACAGAACTTGCTGTGCTTGATGTACATTAAATTTCTAATGTTTTGCTCTTCTGGCTCCGCATTGCGCTACAGCGGCTTTTGCTTGCTGTGCCTTGCAGGGCTTGGCCCCGTATTGCTGCTTGCAGCTATATTTTGTGTTGTTTCTTTATCTCTTTCATATTAGACTACTTTATATATTTTCTTATTTAATTTTATATGTCCATACACCTGTAACTATCCATGTTTTTCTGTTCCTGTTTAATCTTGTGTGCTGTTGTCTTCAGTTAGAGATAAAGAAATGAATCAGAGAGATGAATCTCAGTATTTGTAATGTCATGAAGCAGTTGTTTTCCATTGCCTTTGCTTTGCTATGATAACTTCTTGATATAGTGCTGTCAGATGAAGTCCGACTGAGCATCAATAAAGAGGCAACTAAGAAGATCAAACAAACTCATTTTTACCATCACTTCATCTCATGTTTCATCTCTGCCTCATGGTGTTGATGAGTGTGGATTATACTTGAAATCAAACCAGCAGTGTGAGTAACATCAGAGCGTTCTCGATATCTAATGAGACACTCTCCACTGTAACCTCTAAACAAATATTTGCTGAAGAGCTGTCATCATGCTAAATAATGCTGTGATCCTATCCAACGCTGTTTCCATGACAACTCATTCCCGCAACATCATCCCCACCATGGAGATATTTCAGTCTGCTTCATAAGAAGGTTAACATTCAGTATTCAATATATACTCTACTAAACAAAACAACCACAGAAGTAACAACTAGCCTACGATATAAACTACGACCAAAAAGGAATGTTTGCAAAATTGTGTTCATTTTGTCATTTTAATTGTGACATTTTGGTAAATACATACAACACCGTAAAATATCGTCAAACATTTCAAATATTCAGCAGTAGTTTGAAATCTGAATATTATTGGAACGATTGGAGACTTTTGGTCTTAAAGGTATAGCGGAGGATGTTTTACTTCCTGGTGGGTAGTCTAAACTATTGGTCCTCCTAATTGTCAATCATTCTGGTGAATCAATCAAACTTTTCAAAAAGTGGAGAGGGCGGGTCTTATCTAAAATTTGGAAAGATCCTCTGCTATACCTTTAACTGAATAAATCATTGTAAAAGAAAATGAGTGCTGCATCTTGATTATAGGCCTTATTTACTAATGCTGTTACATCTTTTACACTGGTATATTTTACAATGCAGTTGCACAAAAAAAGTTTCAATTTCAGAAATGCAAAGCACTCAAAATAACCAGCTAATTGAAACAGGGTTTCCAAAATTCACAAAATCTGATAAAGTCATGGAAATGTTTATTCAATTTAGTTGTTCAACTCTGGAATCATAAAGGATTGGAAAAAGATGGCAAATGTTTCGAAACAATAGTGTCAGGCGAAATGATTGCAGGGAAACAGTGTACATCATGCGTTTTAGGAGCTGTGCTGTCTGTAATGAACTCATCTAACTGTGTCTGTGTGTCTGTCTGTGTGTGTGTGTGTGTGTGTGTGTGTGTGTGTGGTGTGTGTGTGTGTGTGTGTGTGTGTGTGTGTGTGTGTGTGTGTGTGTGTGTGTGTGTGTGTGTGTGTGTGTTATTGCATGCATGTATAATTTCTCAGCGTTCGTCAGAGTTATGAAGCCGCACCTGAGACCCCGATCCAACAGCTGTGCCTGCTGTGTGCTGGTTACTAGTGTTACATTATCATACTGTGGAGTGTAACATCGCATTATTATACTTCTAAAAATATACGAGTGATGATAACCATTGCGATTCTACAGAACAAAGCTGGAAAAGTCCCGAGGGCAGAAATCATCTGTGTATATCTGTGATCGGGGGAACTGTGAGAGCCAGATGAGGATCCACACTACTGTATCTATGCCTGATTATCTTTAATGTAATCTCTCTGATTCTGACTGTGTGTGTGTGTGTGTGTGTGTGTGTGTGTGTGTGTGTGTGTGTGTGTGTGTGTGTGTGTGTGTGTGTGTACTTGTACAGCTATCTTTGTGAGGACCAGTTTGAGTTTTAGACCATTGTGAGGAACAAAGAGAAAGTGAGGACATTTTGGCCGGTCCTCACTTTCTGAGAGAGCCTTTAAAGACCTAGCTGTTTGAGGGTCAAGACTTGGTTTTAGGAATAAGGTTATAATGAGGTTAAAGGGATACTGAGGTTATGCTCATTTTACAGCTCCCCCAGAGTTACACAGTTGAGTTTTACACGTTTTCGAATCCATTTAGCCGATCTCCGGGTCTGGCGGGTACCACTTTTAGCATAGCTTAGCATAGATCATTGAATCAGACAGGACCATTAGCATCTCCCCTCAAAAAAATGACCAAAGAGTTTCGATATTTTTCCTATTTAAAAACTTGACTCTTCTGTAGTTACATCGTGTACTAAGACCGACGGAAAATGAAAAGTTGCGATTTTCTAGGCTGATATGGCTAGGAAATATACTCTCATTCCTGCGTAATAATCAAGAAACTTTGGCGTAATGATATGACGCAGCGCCTGAAAATAGTCCCCAGCTCGGTAACTTCCAACGTGACCGGGACTAAGTTTGTGTAGTTTCAGCCGGCAAATTAGGTAAAGTTAGTGGATTTTCCTGTGCGATTAGCCATGGTTCTGTGCGTAGTAAAGGGCTGTGATAGTAAGTCGAGGGGATACTTTACCGGCGTCATGTTTCACAGAATACCAGTGAACAACAAGGAACTAAACAATCAATGGTTGGCTGCTCTGAACATTGATCTCAAAACACCGGTAGAATCGATCAAGAAATGGCGTGTTTGCTCAGAGCATTTTGGACCAGATGACTATAAAGAAAACAAGGACAGTAACGTTATGGTACGGCGTCTAAAGGATACGGCCATCCCAACAATCTTCAGAGTACAGACAGGTCCAAGTGTCTGTCAGCCAGTATCATCATCACCCATGGCTGTAAGTATAACAATTTTATTTTTTGTTAGCTTGAATACACTTGATTGAAAAAGCACTGCCGTTGTCATCTTCCTGTGAAATGCAATCAATGAGTGCTTTGCTCGATCATTTGTCTTGTACAATGTTAATAGTTTTGTTGTAGAGTTCTGAGGCGTATAGTTTAATTAAAGGAAACTTGTGGAATTTTCGGTATTGTTTATCTACAGTTTCTATAGTACAAAATACTAGTGATGTCACGTTATGTGCCGAAGCTTTAGAGCGTGTGTCGAGAATAGCAAGAGGTAGGTTACAACTGTACTTCGGTTTCTTTGCGGGGACACCGCCTTCTATGTCTATCGGCTCGCTTTCGGGTTAAACTTTCCGCGACTGCGCAACTGGGTTATAGGTTGCCAGGTTGAGGTGACAAACGGGTTGAAATTGTATATGGTGTGTGAATATAATGCATTACAAGATCTGGCAACTGGTCAACAGATCACTGGCCACAAGAACATCCAGGCACAGGAACAGTTTCTTTCCACAGGCCATTTCCCTTCAGAACACTTAACATGCCCCCCAAGGCATATGCCTGTAAGTGCAATACTCCCACTGTCTAGTGCAATATTCTCTAACTCAGGTGATATTTATATTTATATTATTCATACTACTCAAAATACTGTAAATATGTTCATAATCTGTAACATGCACTAGACTCCTACTGTCTAGTGTAATATTCTCTAACTCAGGTGATATTTATATTTACATTATTCATACTACTCAAAACACTGTAAATATGTTCATAATCTGTAAATGTTTATTCAGACTAAACCCAACTGTGACCCCTTTTTTTTTACTTTTTATACTATTTTTATTTTTTAAAATATATTTTATTCTTAGAATTTGTATTACTATGTTTCTTGTTGTATTTGTATTTGTATATGTGCACTGGAAGCTTTAGTACCAAGAAAAATTCCTTGTGGGTGCAAGCACACTTGGCAATAAAGCTCTTTCTGATTCTGATTCTGATTCTGATTCTGATTAGACAAACATATTGGTCCGGAGTATTATTATTTTTTAATAACGCAGGTTAAAATACGGGAGATTTACAGGAAAATACTAATACGGGAGGACGGCGGGAAAGAAGGGTAAAATACGGGACTTTCCCGGCCAAAACGGGATACTTGACAGGTATGGGCTTGAGATGCGCCTTGCCTCGCCTGAAGTGTATGCGAGAGTAGGCGGCTCAGTGAGGGGAGGAGTGAAAAAAGCGCAGGCAAGTCGGACAGTTCTCTCTTCTCGCAGTGGATCTGACACCTGTGAGATCAAAGATGAATATTGCGGGATTAACGGGATTCACGCTCGTGCACAGTGTTGCTAATAAACTGGATGTAATTTAAGTTCTGTTGCTTTTATATGAAAATAATTATGATGAACAAGACACCCATTTAATTACATACCGTGTTTATCAATCATTTTTACTTTAATTACAGACATGTTTTATATATATTTTTATAAACATGACAACAATCAAATAACCCATAGATAACACTGTCAGAGAGTTTGGGAATACTAAAACATAATTTATACACATAAAAACATGAGATCAGAGCTTTAAAATCAAACAGTTGATACATCACGGTTGTGTAAACCAATGAGCATTAAGCTGTGTCGTCAGCAAGTCGTTTCCCATCATGCTTTTGATCAGCGCAGTCGGTGGAGAGCAACTGCGCTCGACTGCAGAATCCGACACACCCGCCTTGCGCTCGCGAGAGTTTTTTGACATATGTCAGCATGACATCAGAGCCAGGCGAACCGCACTCGGACACATTTCTAACCGGCATGCATCTCGCGGTGATCACCGGTGATCGGTTCTGCGCAGATTTTTCTCATCTCAAACAAGCCTTCTGTCTCGTATTCTGTCCAAACACACCGCGCTTTCTACGTCAGGTGACCTGTAAATGCTCAAAAACTGTTTCCATTGCAGTTTTGCAAAATATTTCTTTTTCGAATTGCCTGAAAAACCTCCTCATGCGAGCGTAAAAACTTGTTTGCGATAAATGGGAGTTTTTGCGAAATTTACGTGTTTCCATTGGGCGTATTTTCAATCCACAATTTCAATTTGCGCAATTTGAAGGGTAATGGAAACGCGGCTATACTGATGACGTCCGAAATCTCGCTTGGCCTGACTAGTTCTGGAAGCGGTTCTAATCTTGTAAATTCACAGTCCCCAACCCTGTTTAACTCCACCACTTTCCATTTTTAGACTAATAATATTGCCCCTCCTGTCTATTATGGGCAATGATTTGATTTACACACATTTGATAGCCCCATTCATTTCAAGCCAATACGTTTATTACACCGTTATGTTATAGTATAGTACTTAGAAGGGGGGGAAGAGCTCTTGAATCTGTGCTCTGACCCTGGTTTCAGAATCAGCCTTGCAAGCAGCGTTTTCCTAAAATTGAATTGTATGTAATATCATATTACCTATGCTGTTGATTTTTTTTTGTCCCAGTCTGTTCAGCCATACTTTCTTGCCTTTCACGTTCCAAAAGCTCATCTTCAGTGTATTCCGGTTCAAATAGATACAGTTCGGGATCTGCACCAAAGTACATGTCTTCTGAATCGTCTCTCACAAATGTCTCCATGCTACAAGGCCCTGTGCAAGCCATAGACAGTAAAAGAAATGGACACAGTGACCCCATTGGATTCAACGGAGAAAAGTGAAGTCAATTAGAAGCTCTTCTTCCTGATGGCTGAGCGTACTGCGCAGACTCAAACTGAGCTTGACGACGTAGATGTGACGTAAGCAACCCGTCTGTCTTCTAGTAGCTGTGCCGAGAGAAATCTGAATCATTCCCTTCCGAAACTTGCAGAGACGGAGAGTGTGAGTAGGAGGTGTCCATGAGCTGGGAGCAGGAGTAACTTTTGCTAAGTATTCTGATTAATTACTTTGTCATTTTGCCTCCACGTCCCCCGATCGCCCACGAGCTTCTCCTCCCGTCCATACGGTAATCTCTCTACTGTGCGACAGAGAGTCGCGTGGTTATGACGCAATCGTTAGCCTATTTTTACAAAAACTGCTTCTATGGGGCCATAACGTAAGATACAAGGTAATGGAGCCTTTTATACATTGTCGTGTTTCTTTAGAAATAAATAATGGACAAATGGAGTCTTTAAACGCCTCAGATGTAAAGTTATTCTCTGTCAAAGTGACGCCAAAATGAATGGGAGTCAATGGAATGCTAACAGCAGGTGATGGTCCGCTAATCAATGGCGGCGCCCGGGGAAGCTTCAATGTTTTCCGAAACATTACCCCCTGGTGCAAGCAGGTTGTTACGTTGGTTATGTTGACGGAAGTTAGCCTATTTTCAGGCGCTGCGTCATATCATTACGCCTGCTGGACTCATGGTACGGCAGCAAAGTTTCTTGATTATTACGCAGGAATGAGAGTATAGTTCCTAGCCATATCAGCCTAGAAAATTTTCCGTCGGTCTTAGGACACGATGTAACTACAGAAGAGTCAAGTTTTAAATAGGAAAAATATCGAAACTCTTTGGTAATTTTTTTGAGAGAGATGCTAATGGTCCTGTCTGATTCAATGATCTATGCTAAGCTATGCTAAAAGTGGTACCGCCAGACCGGAGATCGGCTGAATGGATTCGAAAACGGTAAAACTCAACTGTGTAACTCTGGGGGAGCTGTAAAATGAGCCTATTTCCAAAAAAAGTGGAGTATCCCTTTAAGGGTCGGTTTAGGGTCAGGGTTCGGGTCAGGCACTTAGTTGTGATGGGTAAGGTTAGGGTAAGTGACTGGAGATTGCATTGTGTCAATGAATGTCCTCGTAAAGATAGATGTACAAGAGTGTGTGTGTGTGTGTGTGTGTGTGTGTGTGTGTGTGTGTGTTTGAGAGAGAGAGAGGAAGGCATTAAGCTTTAAATCTGGTCTCTTAACTTAGTAATGAGCCCCTCAGGGATGAAGATACTTCGGAAACACATGTCAGAAAGCCACACACACACACACACACACACACACACACACACAGTCACAATTCTTCCCTATATTCCTAAAAGAGCCCCTCCCCCCTCCTCTTTCTCAATTAAGACGACTTTAATTAGATGGGCTTCAATAGCCGTGTTTCCACTGTGAAAGGCCAGGCCAGAAATCAAAGGCCAAAATCCCGTCGTCCAGAGCGTCCCCTGGGGCTTGAGGAGTTGATCCGAGTCAGGAGACGCTCGACACCGCTGCTCATCTCATCATACCAGACTACCAGCTGACTTACACATTTAACACACTTTAAACCATTTCAGCTCTAAACTCTCTTTCAGAAACCAGCGAGTGTTTGAAATGACTTATTTACGATCTGATGGGGATTATGATCACAGTATGAGGCAGAAATATATTTATATGCGATACTAAAGGCTAATTCCCTGCTTAAAAAAAAAAAAAGAGCTAAAACCAGCCTGTGTGGTCTGGCGGATCTTTGCTGGTTTAAGCTGGTCTTTCAGCTGGTCTCCCAGCTTGCCCAGCCAAGACCAGCCTGGTCAGCTAAAAAAAATTATCCAAAACCTTAGGTTGGTTTTAGCTGGGTTTTGTTTCCTTTTCTCAACCAGATTATGCTAACCATTGCTTATATAAAAATACATACAGTACAGGCCAAAAGTTTGGACACATTACTATTTTTAATGTTTTTGAAAGAAGTTTCTTCTGCTCATCAAGCCTGCATTTATTTGATCAAAAATACAGAAAAATAATAATAATATTGTGATATATTATTACAATTTAAAATAATTGTTTTTCAATTTATTATACTTTAAATGATCATTTATTTCTGTGATGCAAAGCTGAATTTTCAGGATCATTACTCCAGTCTATCACATGATCCTTTAGAAATCATTCTAATATGATTTTTGCCAGAAAGGCTGTCACTTGTAATGAAGCTTGCTTATTAGTGAAATTATTAATATCATGGAATGGTAATTATTGACTTTAGCCTGGATTGATGGCTCGCAATATATATCGTTGGGAAAAAAATATCGCAAATGTAATTTTTTTCCAATATCGTGCAGCCCTAATGAGGGTTTAATGTTTAAAGCAGATGACTTAACAAATGTCAGTCGACCGGGAAGATTTTAAAACGAGCCGTTCATTAATAAACACGCAGAAACGCTGTGAAAATACAGACCGGAAGTCAAAAGACAACGAGCGCAGCGCTGAAAAGGGGAGGGGCTACATAAGGTCTATACTTTCCACATTTATACAAATATGTATAGGCCTACATTTATTAACCAAACATATGATTATTTCCCACACTTTATACTGGTCAACTTATCTAGTTTTCTTGTGATTGTATTTGGGTTCCTTTGTTACTGACTGACCTGTTTCTAGTTAAAGGTACAATATGTAATTTGTTTCGCCGCTAGGGGTCGCTAACCTCTTACAATAACAAAGGCGTAAATTGATGACGCAAAATTTCCTGCGGAATTATGGAACTTCTCGTCAAGCCGATGGATCTAATAATGTTTATGGATGAGTGAATACACTGATGTTTTTATCATGATATCAGCGCCACACGCGAGTCCCACGGATATAAAGGAATGGAGATTTCATTCTACCAAACGCAAGTGCTGTATTAGTGCTCACACAGGTCAGTGTATTAGACGAATGAAGCTTGTGAGGTAACGCAGCGCTGTTTCACTTGTTCTACACTATCACACTAAACTGCATTTGAGTGTGTTAAAGTTATAATGTTATTCCATGTGTTAGTGTGTCTGTATGAGACTAGCAGTGAGCTAGATCAACATTAGAATAACACACTGATCATATTCTAACATTTCATCATCTTGAGCTATAAAACATTGATTAGTTTTATGTACATTTGCTCACCTGTCTAATAAAGTACATAAAAGAGCTGCGTCTCTGTGAAGTCGTGACTCGTGAAGCGCTGTCAAGACCAAGTCGCTGATATTGATCCTCGTTTTAGTTCTCCTTTTTTCCCAAAGTCTGCTTGCCATGGTCCATAATGTTTGAACGAAACAACAGCGTTCAGCCAGAGGTTACGCACTACACTCATTATGCACAGTTGTCCACGTCTGTCGTCATGGTTACTATGGCAGTACTTGAGCGGAAACCAGGGATAACGCGGATATTACGTCAGTGACAGGCGACAAGTGAACAGGTTTTCCGGGACGGCCAATTATTTAAAATTGGAATTTCTCTGAAATTAAAAATCTTTGGGAAGAGGGAAATTAGTAGTCGTATAAGTTTTCTTTACTTTAATGCAAATACTTTGTAAACTTTTTCAAAATAAATAAAAACACTAAATTACAACAAAAAAAAAAATCTTGGGGAACTTTTGGGATATTGTAAGTACACAACTGCAGGAAATATATCACACTGTGCAAGTGATTTCTGGATATTTTATGACAAAATTCTTACATATTGGACCTTTAAGCTGATTATTGTCCTGTGCGTTGTTGTGCTGCTATTGCGGTTTCATGGGAATGGGATATATAGCCTAGGACACAATCATGAAGAGCTGACTTTTCCTTTGTTTAAAGGGGACCTATTATGCAAAATAAATTTTTGCATGGTGTTTGGACATAAATGTGTGTTGGCAGTGTGTGTACACAACCACACACACACTACAGTGATCAAAAAATCCACCCACTCCTTTTTTTTAAATCCCCATAAATCATAAGCAGTGTCTCGCCATAATATGGCAAGCCGTTTTAACTTTTATTAATTTCCAGGATACTAATTCTTGATATCAACAATTACATTTTTACTAGTTAAAAGGATAGTTATTGATATCAGGAATAATTTTTTCCACTAGTAACAATGCTAATTCTTGATATCCACAATTAAATTTCAACTTGTAAAAACTATAATTCTTGATATCTGTAATTGTATTTCCACTAGTGAAATGTCACCATAGGCTGCCATTCAAAATCCATTGTTGATATCAAGAATTGATTTCTTGTTGAAATTCCAATTTCACATATGAGAAATACAATTCTTACTAGTAAAAACCTTTATTTTTGATATCAAGAATTAAACTGTCACTAGTTGAAATGTCTATTCTTGATATCAACAATTCAATTTTCACTAGTGACAGTGTTCATTTCTGATATCATGAATGTGATTGTTACTAGTAAGAAAGCCATTTTAGATATCTGAAATAATATTGATATCAGAAATACATTTTCAGATATCAAAAATGAAAATTTTTACTAGAAGCAATTCAATTGTTGATATCAAGAATAGACATTTCAACAAGTGACAATTGAATTATTGATATGAGTAATTCGCATTTTTACTTGTAACAATGTAATTATTGACATTATATTTCTACTAGTAAGAAATCAATTCTTGATATCAACAAAAATTTTGAATTTTCACTAGTGAAAATATAATTACAGATATCAACAATTAATATCCTGGAAATGAATAAAAGTAAAAACGGCTTGCCATACAATGACCTGTTTTCAGAATGCGGCTTTAGTGACGTCACTAAAGCCACAGGCCCCGCCCACGAGTGTTGACAGACACTGCCGTTTTAACATAGCCCCGCCCTGATCGAGTTGTACACATCCGCCATTGCTGCACTGACGAGGATGTCTCTCAAGCGTGGTAGGTGTTGCGTGGCTGGATGTAATAATCCATATAGATCTCTCTATTTACTCCCGAAATCGGAACCGTTGAGGACGAAGTGGGTTAATTTTTTTTTTGAAGAAAATGCTCCCTCAACTCTACCAAAATTCATTTATATCTGCTCGAATCATTTTACACCGGACAGCTTTTTGAATGAGGCTCAGTATAAAGCAGGTTTTGCAAAAAAGTTGCTCCTGAAGGATGTAGCGGTGCCAACTGTTCGTGATCCAGCTACACATACAGAAGTAAGTATTACATTACATTACATTAACGCATTTGGCAGACGCTTTTATCCATAGCGACTTACATTGCACATTCACATTTACATTCTTATTAGTTCTTGCTTTCCCTGGGAATCGAACCCATGCATACAAGTGCCAATGCTCTACTGTTTGAGCTACAGGAAAGCCTTTATTACGCGTTTGTTTTGAATTTGTCGTTCATAATAACATGTTAGACTTGTAAAGTTTGTGATAGCATGTGATAGCACCATGAGTCCAGCTATGTTATTATTTTTATCGCGCTGATAGTGGAATATTTATTTGTAAAGGACATCAGAGCAGCCAAACCCAGGTGCGCGAATCCACCAGAACACGTGAAAAGTGAAACCCAGTAACTTTGTTTCGGTGAGCCTTTCTCTGCAAGCATGTCAAAAAAAATAAGCCGATCAGATTTCGCTCCCCTTCTGGCGTAGGAAGAGGATCTTATTATAATATTAATCTGCACGTTTCACCCACGGAGCCGCCATTTGGTTTCGCCAGCGAGTCACCAGTTCTAACACAATGGCAAAAGTGCGAGCAAAGCATGCGAACTGTTCCGTGATCGGCTGCACAGAGGAGCACAGGACACTGTTCAGAGTCCCGGCCTCAGAGAAGACAAGAGAGCAGTGGGTTCGTTTTATTTTCAGCGGGAATCCCCCAGAAACTGCCAGCAAAAACCTGCTCGTGTGCGCGAATCACTTCAAGCCGGAGTGCTTTCGCAACCTTGGACAGTATAAAGCAGGATTTGCTTCAAAGTTGTTCGTGAACGAGGGAGCGATACCAACTGAGCGAGGCAAAGCTGCAGATGAAGGAAATGTAAGTATTTTCAAGCAGTGGCGTCACTAGACTAATCATTAGGGGCTCGAGTCCCGGATGTTTCTGGTCTGAAACAGGTCCCTGAGTTTGGGGGAAATATGATGCGAATTAAGTAAATATTGGTTGTCTAATCTTAGTTCGGAGCTGTCGCTGACTGGTGGTTATTGTTGAGCTCTCTCTCCCTCGCACAGCGGCAACACACACACACACACACACAGAGAGAGAGAGAAAAAGAGATACGTCACGTTACGTACCACGTGAGTGATTTCAACCTATCCTATCAAGAGTTGCGCGCGCAACCTCAGTCAAAATAATAATAATAGCGCGGTCAGTACAGCACAGACAATGACAAATAAATATCAGACGAGTCTTCTTTATTTTTGGCAGAACACGAAGAAAGGTATCTTTTAGCTGTTCTGAAGCTCTGTTAGGTGAAAACTACTAGAGTAAAATTAACTGACCTAATGAATGATGCAGACCCTTTTCACAGACTGTGATGACGCGTTTTTTATATATATATTAAATGTATGTACATGTATAACACTATAATTTGCATTATATTACCTCTCAAGAAACTAGTTAATGCTGCTGTGAGTGTGTTTCTAATACAGCGGCTCTGAATGCCTTATATCAATCTCTCTATTTTTTACTCTTTTGAAAGTTGTGAAAACACTTGTGGAGTTTTTCTTTTGCTATTTGAGCAAACGGGAACACACAAAAAATATATATTTAATGTAATCTCTCATTAACTAAACCTGTGATGTAAGCAGGTTCCTGCTCACCACGCCCTCGGTACAAGCTCACCACGCCCATGGCGGTATAAAAACCATCTTGTTTCGTCAAAACCACTTTAGCGATTCAGGAGTTGGAATTGCGAGTATTGAAAACGATCAGGATAGAGTATTTTAGCATCTATTTAGCATAGCATTTATATAGTTATTTAGATTATTTCGTGTAGCCTAGGTAGTTAATTAGCATAGTTGTTAGTGTAGTATTGTTAGAAACATAGTAGCGTATTATTGCATCAGTTTGGATAGCTTCAAGTTAGCGGAGATCTATCTGTATTTAGTACAGTGGTCAGGATGGTACGTAGGTGTTGTGTTGCTGGTTGCAACAGCATTGCTGGACTGCATAGATTTCCAGCAGACTTGGAAATTAGGCGCCAGTGGTTGCATGCACTTGGCCTGGAAGACCGTGAGTTCCCGCCTAGAGCTGGAGTGTGCAACTTGCATTTTACGCGGGATTGCTTCTCCAACGCTATAGAGGTGGACATGGGCTTCTCCACACAGCTCGCGCTGAAAAGAGACGCAGTGCCAAACGCTGCTCCTCCTGCATGGACTCCACCACCGCAGCGGCGTCTTGAGGTGAGTGATCATATATAGGCTATTTTAATCACAATTTATGGTTAGGCTAAAGTTAATCCTCTGGGGTCGACAAACGCGCCGGCGCATTTTTCTGGATTTTTTCACATAGCGGCAAAATATGAGTATGCTCGATAAAACTCATCAGATGCATGTACTTTACGTCGGATGCCGATCGCGATGCGGGAGTTACGACCGCAGTTTGAGCCCGAATTGATATGGCTCTGGCCCTGTGTCCACAAACAATTCACCCTCCTCCACTTCAGGTGACAGCTCTGTTGCAACCAAGGGGGGAATGTTTCAGAAAAAACTGAAGCTTCCCCGGGCGCCGCCATTGATTAGCGGACCATCACCTGCTGTTAGCATCCCATTGACTCCCATTCATTTTGGCGTCACTTTGACAGCGAATAACTTTACATCTGAGGCGTTTAAAGACTCCATTTGTCCATTATTTATTTCTAAAGAAACACGACAATGTATAAAAGGCTCCATTACCTTGTATCTTACGTTATGGCCCCATAGAAGCAGTTTTTGTAAAAAAAATAGGCTAACGATTGCGTCATAACCACGCGACTCTCTGTCGCACAGTAGAGAGATTACCGTATGGACAGGAGGAGAAGCTCGAGCGCAATCGGGCGGACGTGGAGGCAAAATGACAAAATAATTAATCAGAATACTTAGCAGAAGTTTCTCATGGACACCTCCTACTCACACTCTCCGTCTCTGCAAGTTTCCGAAGGGAATGATTCAGATTTCTCTCGGCACAGCTACTAGAAGACTTACAACTGTCAGACAGGTTGCTCACGTCACATCTACGTCATCAAGCTCAGTGTGAGTCTGCGCAGTACGCTCAGCCATCAGGAAGAAGAGCTTCTAATTGACTTCACTTTTCTCCGTTGAATCCAATGGGGTCGCTGTGTCCATTTCTTTTACTGTCTATGGTTGCAACGCTACTTGCATCACTCCAGTCACTCTCCATTTTAGAGTCCGACAGTATCTGTCAATCACTCCGTCACTGCGGGTCTCAGGTGCACGCCCTGAGATGTGAAAAGGGTCTATTGACATTTAATGACTTTTAAATGGCCAGGAATCAGGTTTCCTGACATTTATATTTGCCTGATTTAAATGCTGGGGAAATACATAAAGCAAAGCCTGAAAGCACACAAGCTAAATACAACATAGATCTAAATCTGGAAGATATCGCCCAGCCCTAATAAGCAGTTAAAGCACTTAGGCATAACAAGCATATGACTTTCTGTATTATAAAAAGTAGTATTTAAGTTAAAAATCGATCAATGACATTTAAAATCCAACAAAAGGAGGAATATTAGTGTTATTTGGTAAAGAAAAAAAAGTGCAAAAGTAATGTAAATGTTTAACCACCACTGTAACAGTCATAAGGATTTACAAACATATAATCAGGTTTTTTTTATTTATTTATTTATTTATTTAGACATCAGCCGCAGAGTCGTGTAGTTTTCATTAGTAGTAGGAAGAGTATTGTTTTAAGTTTTGATACTTAACTTTCCAGATGGCAGCGGTGGCAGTGTCACAGATGGCAGTACAAATGACCAGCAACAGGATCAGTTCCAATTGGATGCGGGTATGTGTGTGTGTGTGTGTGTGTGTGTGTGTGTGTGTGTGTGGTTCAGGTATATCCTATATGTTATGGGGACAAATCATGTTTTAAGCTTATTTTTCTTACCCCACTGACAGATAATTGTACTTGTTTTTAAGCAAAATGCACTTATCATTTAAAAAAATTTCCTCAGGTAAAAAGACTACTTTTGTCAGTTTGCTTATCAAGTAAATGCATCTTGATTTAAGAATATTTAGACATTTTGACTGGAAATAAGAAAAAAAAACTACTAAGACAAGCAGTGTAAGGGGTAGAATATACAGTTTGTACAGTATTAAAACCTTTGTCTATGGAATATCCCCATAAAACATGAAAACTCAACATTTGTGGTGTGAGAGTCTGTGTGCGTGTGTATGTAAATTAGGACTACAATACATACAATTATGAATAACACAGCATTTTTTTGTAGTTGTATCAGAAATTAGCTGTTTACATACAAATACATTATACTTTTGTATTGCAGATGAGTATGAGTTAGAGAGGCACAGAATCTAGCGAGAAACACGATGATTTAGGAACTTTGGAAACCAGGACAAAAACAAGTTCATCTCAAAGGAGATCCTTTCAGCAGAAATGCTTTGACAACAGAGATGCCACATTCTGCTACGCTTGCAGAAACTTTGGAAAGCATCCAGCATGAAATAATACAGATAGTTTTCAAACTGGAAACGAGCTCTCGACAGTTTCAGAGAGCATGAAGCAAGTTCAGGACACAGGGCTTCAGTGCTTGCTTGGGAAGCCAGTTTAACAGAAGGCAGTGCTTTAAGCTTTTTAGGGAAGCAAGGTATTTCTTTTCGAGAAGCAGAGTCTAGTTGATGAAACTGTTAGGGGGTTTACAGTTAATGACCAGATATGATTAATTAAGACCAGGAGTTAGAAGTGCAGTCAATTGAAGACAAGAGTCAGAATTATAATAAATGAAAGAAAAGTTTTACTGAAGATAGTTTGCAGTTTCCTCAGCAGAAGTCAGCTTCAAGACACTCAGGAGTTCGTAGGCCACTCCGCTTTCAGATACAAAGACCACAGTGACAGCAGATATACCCTACACCAAGCTCTAAGCTACATCATTACTTTAGGTTGAAAGATTATGATTGGCTAAGAAATATATAAACATAGTAATTTTCCACACTTGGACTGATAGGCAGTAGCACATCTCCATAGGCTGTACGGCTGCCACCAGGACCCTGAGTCAGTGGTCCTCCGGGGTCACAAGACTGTGTGTCTAGGCGTCAACATGTCGAACGATAAACAGGAGAGTCTTCTCACAACATCAAGATAACATGCTCTTTCTCTCAGTGAGAGGACACTTTAATCTAACAGTAAAGACTTTAGATGGTCACTCAACTATAGGTTTCAGTGACCCCTGTGACCTATAGTTGTCATGGTGAGCTACTAGAACAGATATACTGTATATAAACACGTGTTGAAGACCTTACTCAAACAAAACGAGTCTGTATTTCATTTCTGGAAGCCGGGCTAAATGAGCAAGCACTGTTGCTGTATTCCTGGCATGGGCCAGACCCTTCCGTTGCACCAAAATACATTAGTGACATTCTGATCTCTTACTCTCAAGTCAAGTCATCTTCATTTATATAGCGCTTTTAACAATGTAGATTGTTCTAACGCAGCTTTACATTGATAATAGGAAAATTAAAGTAAAGTGTTTTGGCTTCATAGCAGCCCTAGAATAAAGTTATTGTCCAGCTAAAGTTAGTTTGATTGATTCACTTCCGTCACAGCGATCATTAGTTATTAACTTAGGGGCCGCTGACACACACCGTTTAACAGAAAACTCTTCAGTTCTTTCTGCGTAAACTTCACAAACGTGAACCAGTGAGAACGCTGATGGTGTGCACATGCGTATTACGAGTTCAGTCTATTGGTGTGTGTGTTTGAACACATGTGTGCAGGCGTGTAGTCCTTCCCTACAAACCAACCCTCAACATACTACTAGTCTGGCCTTAAAATTAATAATACAGAATTTGTATCTCTTCCACGTAGCCACGCGAACCGGGATCATCCCGACAACGCTTTATCTGTAGAGAGGTAAAGGGAGGGGAGGAGGCCTTCACACGGGAGAGACTAGCTGACACTTCAGGACTGCGTTGTTGTCGCGTCCAGGCGCAGGTCCTTCATCAGATCTGGAGTGTGTGTGTGTGTGTGTGTGTGTGTGTGTGTGTGTGTGTGTGTGTGTGTGTCCAGGCGCAGGTCCTTCATCAGATCTGGAGTGTGTGTGTGTGTGTGTGTGTGTGTGTGTCCAGGCGCAGGTCCTTCATCAGATCTGGAGTGTGTGTGTGTGTGTGTGTCCAGGCGCAGGTCCTTCATCAGATCTGGAGTGTGTGTGTGTGAGTGTGTCCAGGCGCAGGTCCTTCATCAGATCTGGAGTGTGTGTGTGTGAGTGTGTCCAGGCGCAGGTCCTTCATCAGATCTGGAGTGTGTGTGTGTGAGTGTGTCCAGGCGCAGGTCCTTCATCAGATCTGGAGTGTGTGTGTGTGAGTGTGTCCAGGCGCAGGTCCTTCATCAGATCTGGAGTGTGTGTGTGTGAGTGTGTCCAGGCGCAGGTCCTTCATCAGATCTGGAGTGTGTGTGTGTGTGTGTGTGTGTGTGTGTGTGTGAGTGTGTCCAGGCGCAGGTCCTTCATCAGATCTGGAGTGTGTGTGTGTGTGTGTGTGTGTGTGTGTGTGTGTGTGTGTGTGTGTGTCCAGGCGCAGGTCCTTCATCAGATCTGGAGTGTGTGTGTGTGAGTGTGTCCAGGCGCAGGTCCTTCATCAGATCTGGAGTGTGTGTGTGTGTGTGTGTGTGTGTGTGTGTGTGTGTGTGTGTGAGTGTGTCCAGGCGCAGGTCCTTCATCAGATCTGGAGTGTGTGTGTGTGTGTGTGTGTGTGTGTGTGTGTGTGTCCAGGCGCAGGTCCTTCATCAGATCTGGAGTGTGTGTGTGTGAGTGTGTCCAGGCGCAGGTCCTTCATCAGATCTGGAGTGTGTGTGTGTGTGTGTGAGTGTGTCCAGGCGCAGGTCCTTCATCAGATCTGGAGTGTGTGTGTGTGTGTGAGTGTGTCCAGGCGCAGGTCCTTCATCAGATCTGGAGTGTGTGTGTGTGTGAGTGTGTCCAGGCGCAGGTCCTTCATCAGATCTGGAGTGTGTGTGTGTGAGTGTGTCCAGGCGCAGGTCCTTCATCAGATCTGGAGTGTGTGTGTGTGAGTGTGTCCAGGCGCAGGTCCTTCATCAGATCTGGAGTGTGTGTGTGTGTGAGTGTGTCCAGGCGCAGGTCCTTCATCAGATCTGGAGTGTGTGTGTGTGAGTGTGTCCAGGCGCAGGTCCTTCATCAGATCTGGAGTGTGTGTGTGTGAGTGTGTCCAGGCGCAGGTCCTTCATCAGATCTGGAGTGTGTGTGTGTGTGTGTGAGTGTGTCCAGGCGCAGGTCCTTCATCAGATCTGGAGTGTGTGTGTGTGTGTGTGAGTGTGTCCAGGCGCAGGTCCTTCATCAGATCTGGAGCGTGTGTGTGTGAGTGTGTCCAGGCGCAGGTCCTTCATCAGATCTGGAGCGTGTGTGTGTGAGTGTGTCCAGGCGCAGGTCCTTCATCAGATCTGGAGTGTGTGTGTGTGAGTGTGTCCAGGCGCAGGTCCTTCATCAGATCTGGAGTGTGTGTGTGTGAGTGTGTCCAGGCGCAGGTCCTTCATCAGATCTGGAGTGTGTGTGTGTGAGTGTGTCCAGGCGCAGGTCCTTCATCAGATCTGGAGTGTGTGTGTGTGAGTGTGTCCAGGCGCAGGTCCTTCATCAGATCTGGAGTGTGTGTGTGTGAGTGTGTGTGTGTCCAGGCGCAGGTCCTTCATCAGATCTGGAGTGTGTGTGTGTGAGTGTGTCCAGGCGCAGGTCCTTCATCAGATCTGGAGTGTGTGTGTGTGAGTGTGTCCAGGCGCAGGTCCTTCATCAGATCTGGAGTGTGTGTGTGTGTGTGTGTGAGTGTGTCCAGGCGCAGGTCCTTCATCAGATCTGGAGTGTGTGTGTGAGTGTGTGTGTGTCCAGGCGCAGGTCCTTCATCAGATCTGGAGTGTGTGTGTGTGTGAGTGTGTCCAGGCGCAGGTCCTTCATCAGATCTGGAGTGTGTGTGTGTGTGTGCGTGTGTGTGTCCAGGCGCAGGTCCTTCATCAGATCTGGAGTGTGTGTGTGTGAGTGTGTCCAGGCGCAGGTCCTTCATCAGATCTGGAGTGTGTGTGTGTGTGTGAGTGTGTCCAGGCGCAGGTCCTTCATCAGATCTGGAGTGTGTGTGTGTGAGTGTGTCCAGGCGCAGGTCCTTCATCAGATCTGGAGTGTGTGTGTGTGAGTGTGTCCAGGCGCAGGTCCTTCATCAGATCTGGAGTGTGTGTGTGTGTGTGTGTCCAGGCGCAGGTCCTTCATCAGATCTGGAGTGTGTGTGTGTGAGTGTGTCCAGGCGCAGGTCCTTCATCAGATCTGGAGTGTGTGTGTGTGTGTGTGAGTGTGTCCAGGCGCAGGTCCTTCATCAGATCTGGAGTGTGTGTGTGTGAGTGTGTCCAGGCGCAGGTCCTTCATCAGATCTGGAGTGTGTGTGTGTGTGTGCGTGTGTGTGTCCAGGCGCAGGTCTTTCATCAGATCTGGAGTGTGTGTGTGTGAGTGTGTCCAGGCGCAGGTCCTTCATCAGATCTGGAGTGTGTGTGTGTGTGTGTGTGTGTGTCCAGGCGCAGGTCCTTCATCAGATCTGGAGTGTGTGTGTGTGAGTGTGTCCAGGCGCAGGTCCTTCATCAGATCTGGAGTGTGTGTGTGTGTGTGTGTCCAGGCGCAGGTCTTTCATCAGATCTGGAGTGTGTGTGTATGTGTGAGTGTGTCCAGGCGCAGGTCCTTCATCAGATCTGGAGTGTGTGTGTGTGTGTGTGAGTGTGTCCAGGCGCAGGTCCATCATCAGATCTGGAGTGTGTGTGTGTGTGTGTGTCCAGGCGCAGGTCTTTCATCAGATCTGGAGTGTGTGTGTATGTGTGAGTGTGTCCAGGCGCAGGTCCTTCATCAGATCTGGAGTGTGTGTGTGTGTGTGTGAGTGTGTCCAGGCGCAGGTCCTTCATCAGATCTGGAGTGTGTGTGTGTGTGTGAGTGTGTCCAGGCGCAGGTCCTTCATCAGATCTGGAGTGTGTGTGTGTGTGTGTGTGTGTGAGTGTGTCCAGGCGCAGGTCCTTCATCAGATCTGGAGTGTGTGTGTGTGAGTGTGTCCAGGCGCAGGTCCTTCATCAGATCTGGAGTGTGAGTGTGTGTGTGCGTGTGTGTGTCCAGGCGCAGGTCCTTCATCAGATCTGGAGTGTGTGTGTGTGTGTGTGTGTGTGTGTGTGTGTGTGTGTGTGTGTGTGTGTGTGTGTGTGTGTGAGTGTGTCCAGGCGCAGGTCCTTCATCAGATCTGGATACGGCTGACTGCAGTAAACCTCGGGATAAACAGAGAGACTAATATTAGCGCCATTATGCCTTATGATGTAACGAGTACATCAGGATTTATGGGAAGTGTTCCCGGTTCAGGCTGACCTAATCTATGCAGCCTAACATTGATTTATAGAAGTCTATAATGTGTTGTGTGTATGGTCTGTGAGGTCTGCTCCCTCATTAGCCAGTTTCAAATCAGGTCTTAAATCGTATTTGTTCTCTCTGGCTTTTGATTAGAATAGATTAGATTAGTTAAAGGTTTTTATTTTTACTTTTTATTGTATTTTGTTTTGTATGCCGCATGGTTTCTTTTTATATGCTCAATGTTTTGTTGTACAGCACGTTGTACAATTTATTTGGTGCAACTCTGTTACTTTTAAATGTGCTGTAGAAATACATTTTGACTTGACTTGGCGTGAGCAGAGGCGGATGCAACCAGCTTTAACTTCATCTTTTGTACCCATGTCCTGACCGCATGATACGTGAGCTGAGCAACAGATATTCTGGTGTTGGAGAAAAGTTCATGAAGGGCATTCAGGCTTGTAATCCAGCAGCTGAAGACTTTCTCAACATTCGACTTTGTAAAGAGGAGATCCTGGTAGCGAAACAGTTCCTGGCAAAAAAGAAGAGGATGCTATCTCTGACATGGCCAGTTGTTTCCCACCCTGAGCTTGGTTCTTCAAGCAGCACTTACAATACCTGTCAGCAGTTCCAGTCGTGAGCGATCATTTAGTGCATTGCGGCGTCTACATACGTGGCTTAGGCGAACAATGTTGTTCCTCTGTATGGAGGAATGGTCTCTATTCTCCAACTCATCCGGCATTATAGGAGAAGACTCAGAGCTGTTATCTTGGAAAAAGGAGGTTGCAAAAAGTATTTAATAAAAGGGGGCAAATAATTGTTCCCAGCGTGTTTTGGAGAAAAACATTTATTTCATAATGTGATTTTTTTTTTTTTTTTCACTTTCAATTCTTTTATTTCAATTAAAGGTTACATTTTTGCATTTAAAAAAAAAGTAAAATATCAAAAGGATAAACAACACAGATTTATTTTTTACAGCCATCTTTGATCATATTTACCAAGGGGGGAAATAATTCTGACCAGCACTGTGTAGTGTGATAGAACATGTATTGATTATTTTTTCCATTGGGCTTTAGGCAAGCACATCTGTGCGGTTTGCTGATGCGGCCTGTCAGACGGATCCACCAATCACCTGTTCATGTGGCAGTCAGCTCTGGATGAAGACTCGCACACCTCCCTTCAGAAGCACAGGTCTGATTTACTGTACATCTACATTTAATCATTTAGCAGACGCTTATCCAATGCGACTTACAAATGAGGTTCTTTTGATAATAATCAAAAATGTTTCTTGATCATCAAATCATCATATTAGAGTGATTTCTGAAGGATCATGTGACACTGAAGACTGGAGTAATGATGCTGAACATTCAGCTTTGATCACAGGAATAAATTACACTTTACTAGATATTCACATAGAAAACAGTTTTTTTAAACTGTAATAATATTTCACAATATTACTGTTTTTGTTTGTATTTTTAATCAAATAAATGCAGCCTTGGTGAGCAGAAGAGACTTCTTTTAAAAACATAAAAAATCTCACCGATCTAAAACTTTTGACTGGTAGTATATATGTATATATAGAGAGAGAGAGAGTGAGAGAGAATAGTAAGTGTTAATATTGAGTCAAATGTTGGCAAAATAGATGTCTTTTTTTATTGTATTATAAATTCAATGTATTATTATGTTTTCCTGCAGTTAGTTTACATGTATGCGATTACTGTTGTCATTCTTTATGGTTCAGCTGTAGTAAGTTGAAATTCTTTTAATTTGCAATTCTTAAGATGACACTGAATGCCTGTTTTGAATGATCAAAGGTGTCCCTGTGTCCTGCACCGATGTTGGCGTCGACTCCTCAGGGGTCAGAGCTTTAGGACCCTCACGCAAGAGACCCCGCTTGGACCTAAAGGAGGAAGAGGAGGAGGAGCTTTTTGAAGGTGGCTCATCTATGATCACTGAAGATCCACATGATGTCACTCATGATCCTCTACACTCGCTCGCTTCGACCCAATCCACAGATGTGACGTGAGTTACATGATATTTGTCATTATCATTTTACGATAAAAATCATACAAATCTTCTATTTATTTCAGCTCAAAAATTTTTTATTTTCCTGTGAA
This sequence comes from Leuciscus idus, assembly GCA_021554675.1. Classification (NCBI taxonomy): domain Eukaryota; kingdom Metazoa; phylum Chordata; class Actinopteri; order Cypriniformes; family Leuciscidae; genus Leuciscus; species Leuciscus idus. The sequence continues at coordinate 1,334,688 of CM038638.1, read as the reverse complement.
ATATTTTCTGCTCTGATAGAACGGAACCGTCCATTCCGATCCACAAGATGCCAAAGTACATAGTGTATGAGAACTGTCTACTGGAGCTGTTTGAGGCGTGCCCGAGGTGTCGACGAGCGTCACGCCCAAAGACCAGGACCATGGGCACGTTCCTCAGAGTGGAGCAGAACTGCCCACATTGTGATTTCTCCAGGACGTGGAACAGTCAGCCGATTATTGGGTCCGTTCCTGCCGGGAACCTTCAGCTCACTGCCACAGTTTATACTTTAGGTGCCTCTTTCTTCACACTCGAGAAGGTAATGACAAACACTCACCTGTGTATCAAATATTTCAATGTACCAAATAATGTTGCTATATAATGAATATATCTGATCTGACCTCAGATCTTCCAGGCAATGAATCTACAGCTGTGCAAGTACACCACCTTCCGAAGACTCGCGCGGAGATTCATCGAGCCTGCCATCGTGTACAGGTGGAGGACGATGCAGGACGCCACGCTGGAGCAGCTTATTAGCCAACGACAGAACGTCATGCTAGCTGGTGACATGAGGGCTGACTCGCCAGGTGTGTAGTTCTGAATGTATGTTTCATTGAAGAATTAGGGGAATGCAACTGGTCAAGAATTTTTACAATATTTTCAAAGGTCATTCTGCAAGATATGGCAGCTACACGATGATGGACCTGCGGAACAAGAAGATTATTGATCTTCAGCTGGTTCAGGTGAGCGGGAGGGTCAGCTGGGGAGAAATAGTCGTGCCGTGGGCAGTAACGGGGAACAGTGTGGGTGTGCATGGGAGTTGGTTCTGTGAAAACTGAAGGGAAAACACAGATATGGGTAAAATTGTCATGAAATAAAATATTGGAATTAATGTAATTGAAGAGATGGCACTGAAAATCCTCACTGTGTTCTGCTAACATGGCGAACTATGCTTTTTTTCCCCCCTTTTATATAAGAGCAATGAAGTCGCTGGGAGTTGCCATATGGAGATGGAGGGTCTGAAGAGAAGCCTTGCTCTTTTGGAGGAACGTGGTGTTACTTTGAATAGTATCGTGACCGACCGTCGTCCGCAAATTCAGAGATTCCTGAAGGAGACCAGGATCAAGCACTACTACGATGTTTGGCGTTTAGAAAAGAGTATGCTGTCCTCTTTTCTTTTCTTTTTTTATATAAGGGGAACAACACCAGTACAAGAGGGTCCCTGTTCACTTGTGAAAAGTTTGTTTGGTTGATGACAGTGTATCGTAAATGATCACAGACATGTGTGTCCATTATTATCAAAACAGAAACATGTAATGAGTGTTTTTACAATATTAGAGAGACTTAGGTAAGTAGTGTTGTATTTCATATACACTGTATATTTGCATAACTGAAATACACTTTTTGTATTGTTAGGACTGTCCAAAAAGTTGGTCCTGATTTCAAAGAACAAGGACTGTGCCATACTGAAGAAGTGGATTCATAGTATAAAACACCACATGTACTGGACAGCAGCTTCATCAACATCAGGGCCAGAGAGGGTGGCAAAGTGGACGTCTATCCTAAATCACATCCGAGACGTCCACGTCCACGAAGACCCTGCTTTCCCCCAGTGTCTGCATGCACCACGCACATCAAGGGACAAAAGCAAATGGTTGAAAGCAGGTGCGTTTACCCAATTACTAGTGGAGATGTAAAGGTTGAGTGGACCCCTCATACATACAGACTATATACACCAGGGTTTCTCAAACTCGGTCCTGGAGGGCCGCTGTCCTGCACAGTTTAGCTCCAACCCTGATCAAACACACCTGAGCAAACTAATCAATGTCTTCAGGATCACTAGAAACTCACAGCTAGGTGTGTTTGATCAGGGTTGGAGCTAAACTGTGCAGGACAGTGGCCCTCCAGGACCGAGTTTGAGAAACCCTGATATACACTATCACAATTTTCCAAACTTCTGTCTGGTTGTGCATTTAGATTTTTAGATGATGGGAAAGTTTTTAACCAATACCACTCATATGTACAGTGATTCTGTGTTCAACACATTTAATATGTGGTATTACTCATGTTTTCATAGGAACAGAGGCCTTCATCAAAGTAGAGAAGGCCTTGACCAATAAGAGGATCTTAAAAGATGTGGAGAAGATGAGCCCGCACCACCAGACCTCGTCGCTCGAGGCTTTTCACAGCAGTATTTTACGCTTTGCGCCTAAGAACGCGGTATTTCCTTTTCTTGGAACGTTGTGCAGGTACATACACCATCATTGTTGCCGTCCTGAAATGAATTCAATTCATAAATTGTATTTTCAAGGGTTACACTTGTATTATTTGTCTTCCTAAGACTCTACCTGGCTGCCATGCACTTCAACGAAAATGCTGGGCGTCCCCAAGCAACATCATCAACCGGTGAGCTGCTATACAGACTGAACTTACCCAAGTCCAAGAAGGGAGAATTTTCCATGAAGCCAGTGAAAGTAGATCCAACGTATGGTAAGTTTTACAAGCTTTTATAGTAAAAACCACACAAAGCCAAGAAAACTTGCAAAGAGACCACCTGAACAATATAATATAAAATGCACTGTTTTTAAATGTGCAAAAGGCCTACTACGGCATTAACCAATTGCAAGAAGTATGAGTATGTAGTCACGTTTTGTTTGTATTGCAGATTATGTGGATGAACTGATGGACCTCATCTTTGGGAAGGTGTTTGAGGACCCTGGTCCATATGAGGCCGAGGTGCAGAAGATCCCCATCCCTGACGATCTCTCTGCCCAGTTTGAAAAGCCAGACAAGATGGAAATGATAGCCTCATACGTGTCAAGGTTCAGTCAAGGGCTGGTCTGAATCCTGAGCGTCGGGGAACTCCCGCTGTTTACGTAGCACTACCCATGAGGCCCAGGAAGCCCCAAACCCAGCTTACAAAGCTTGTCTGTAACGGCTGAGAACAGTGAAGAGAGAATCAGGACTGCTGGTTTGTTCAATTCTATCGTTGTTTCAAAAACGTGCAATACTTGCTGTACAAAAAAGTATTTTTGTGTACTTTCAGTTTTTCATATACATGTTAACATTCATAAAGCTGTTCCCGACTTGTTATACCTGTACAACTTAGCTAACATTGTTGGTAACCCAGGGTGCGAGTTGCCTTCAGAAAGAAACCTTCTTATGTAAAACACACATTGGTAGTCACTCACTAGTTCAGTTGTGTGGGTGAAGTGAGCCTGTGGTCCGGCGTTCGGCGCTCTGTGGGATCAGACTTTCTTTGGTCATTACTGTAGATGATGCAGAAGATGCACAGCATGGCATTTAAAGTGGCCTTCAGGAAAAACACAGACTATGAGAAGAGGCACAGGAAACAAGTGACAGTGGTGTGAGAATAAACTTTACAAAATATACTGTCAAAGAGTCTCTCAGGATAAAAGCGTCTGCTAAATAATTGAGAGCGAATGTAAAAGTCATTCTAGCCTGCAAACATGTGCTGTCTGTATGATTACTTGTGCATTTAAGCACATAAGAGTTTCTTTTATTATTCATATCACAACACCAAATAAGAGTGTTTTACAGAAATGGTATACTATGTATAATCTTTAAAAGAGAGATTCTAAAATATTCTAAAGTGTCTCTTCATTTAAATCTAAATTGACAGCAATATATTTTTTTATGTCTGGAAACTTAAAAAAAAAAAGGTGGAATTAAATGGACTGTGCTGACTACTATCCCTCGGGTGAGAATCGAGGACGAACAAAGCGTACCAGTTTCACGAATGCATCATAATGATGACATCCAGCTTCCTCAGTCAAATGTGCTTCACCAGTAGTGATCGTCTTACATGTGCATAAAAACAAGCAAAAAGGTTGAAGACGTGTACTCGATTTTCTGCCAATTAATTATTGGTGTGTGTTTACACACATGCTTCAGACACCGGTCGTGCTGATGGCTCTCCCCATAGCGTCAGTCCAAAATGCAGTGTTGATTTCCACTTTGGAAGAGAACTCAGTAACGCCTCAAGACTGATCTTTCATTGTTTATAGTCAATTCTAATAAAATTATTTATTTATTAATTGCACTACTTAGTATTAACTGCAAATATACAAATCTGTTGATACATTTATTTAAAAAAGTTTAATGAGCAAAAAGAGTTCATTGTGAGGACCACATTAGATCACAGTAATGACCTTGAGGCAATGAATTTACTCAAATTATTTTAGCATGTTAAACTTGTTGCAGTGCACACAAAAACAAATAGAAAACTGACAAAAAAAATGTTCGTCAAATCATAAAGCTGGACACACAAATGAGAATACACATAGGAATGCTCATTAAATCTCTTCCACTGACATTTATCTGGGGAAACTAATAATCTCCTGCCAGCTCTGCTCTCTATTCATCTAGTCTGCAAGCAGTGGAGATGTTGGGTCTGTGTGTTCCTCAGGCTACGGGACACTGAAGACGGCCATAGCTGATGTTCTGCTTTACAGACAGCTAACAGAGATCTGGAGGCTTAAATGTTGGCAAAGAGAATCTCCAAACACCAAGAAAATCAGTATGAGAAAAGGTAAAATGCTGAATTCTGTTTACATGCATGTCACACTCAAACTGTGAAGAGAAACTGCCATGAAGGATGTAAAATCATTTTCATCTCGAAAATTCATGCAGAGAAAATAATCTGACATCGCACAGATGAAGAAGGGAAACACAGTTGTCAGAAAAGCAATACGGGAGTGTAGAATCAACAAGAGAGGAGAAAACAAAAATCACATCTGTCCTCATTTTTTGTCCTCATTTTTTGTGCATGATTTTACTTGGATGACGTATTTATGAATGAGCTTGTTTAGTTAGAACATTTATGTCCTGATATTTCAGATGGGCCTTTTGTTAGGCTCAAATGCTTTTCTGACCCACTGATAATTATAATAAAGAACTGAATGTGGAAAAATCGACGTCATTCAGTTCTTACTGCTGGCAGTTGCATTAGCATGCATGCCTTTTTTTGGGTTTGTTTTTGAAGGCTGGGGCATTTTTCCAAATAAGCCTTGATGAAATTTCCATTTATAGAGGGGCAGTGGCTGCTAATTAAAGTCAAATCTCTTTTTTCCTCTTGTTTGGAAGCTAAGCCAGTGCCTCCAGCAAAATAAACCCCCTAACCACCTCTAATAAATATTTATTCAGAGAAAGCTCTAATTATGCTTTTCAGAACGCTTTTATGAGGGGGTTTTTGTACATAATTATCTCCACATCATTTTGTCTAAAATGGGATCATAATGGAATCAAAGTGTTAATGAAGATAATGTTATCCATTATGTTTGTCATGGAATTTTATGTATAAATAGTTTTAATTGGAAAAAAGAACTGTGCTGAACACTTGAGATATATTCCCACTGAGTGATTTCCACAATTATTAGTTTTACTAAATTTTCTCCTTCCATGAAATAATAAACTGAGGTTAAACTGTCTTGTGGATATTAAAATCCCAGCTGTTTCTCATCCTAATAATGTCCACTCATGAACTTGTTAAAGTGGGCATTCTGTTGAACTGTAACTGCTGTCACATCATAAAAGTAGCTCATTCTCTTCATCTTTATAAACTAATTTGAGTGGGGGGGAAAGCGCTGTATAAATGTCAAAGAGATGACTCACTGTATCACAAATGGCTTTTGTTCATCTGTGAGCTCCAGCACACAAACCAAAGTGATGATGACACTAGACACCTCATAGTTACAAAAATACGCTCTAAATTTACACTTGTCACATTTCCTGTCTTGTTTCTCCCTGTCATAGTTCCCTTGCTCATTGATCACCTTTTAGTTACTGATCACCTGCACCTGTCCTTCATTACCACACCAATCAACACCAATATATAGACGCTCTCAGTCATTGTCTGGTCTCCAATACGCAATACAGACTCATCTTCGCTAAACCCTTTGGAATATCTACCTGTGCTCCACTGTGCTACTTACCTGGTCTCCATCACAGTTATCCTGTTCACCAGCCTCATCTATATTCCCACCTTGTGTGTATGCATTTGTATGCATGTACTCACTCCCCTAGAATCTTTATATTGGTACCCAACTGTTTGCTGTTCTTAACCACATTCATCTCATCTGGGTTTCCATGACAGAAGACCAGACCAACCCAACAGGCAAAGAGATGCCTCCATTTCACCCAGACGAACAGCTGCTTTTACTCTCCCAAGATGGCCACCCTTTGGCAGAGTATTGAAATTCTGTGGACCATGAGCTATGGTGAATTTCAGTGAGGTTGCTTTAAAGGACTATTTTCATGCAGGTTTGGATGAGCCAGTCCAGTGGTCCCAGGGCTTGCCAGTCCAGTGGTCCCAGGGCTTGCCAGTCCAGTGGTCCCAGGGCTCCTCAGTCCAGTGGTCCCTAGGTCCTGGTAGTCCCCAAGTCTGGTTGTCCTGGGTTTGGTGGTCCCCAAGTCTGGTTTTCCTGGGTCCGGTGGTCCCCAAGGCTGGTTGTCATGGGTCCGGTGGTCCCCAAGGCTGGTTGTCTTGGGTCCGGTGGTCCCCAAGTCTGGTTTTCCTGGGTCCGGTGGTCCCCAAGTCTGGTTGTCATGGGTCCGGTGGTCCCCGAATCTGGTTGTCATGGGTCCGGTGGTCCCCAAGTCTGGTTGTCTTGGGTCCGGTGGTCCCCAAGTCTGGTTGTCATGGGTCCGGTGGTCCCCAAATCTGGTTGTCATGGGTCCGGTGGTCCCCAAGTCGGTTGTCTTGGGTCCGGTGGTCCCCAAGTCTGGTTGTCATGGGTCCGGTGGTCCCTGAATCTGGTTGTCATGGGTCCGGTGGTCCCTGAATCTGGTTGTCATGGGTCCGGTGGTCCCCAAGTCTGGTTGTCTTGGGTCCGGTGGTCCCCAAGTCTGGTTGTCATGGGTCTGGTAGTCCCCAAGTCTGGTTGTCTTGGGTCCGGTGGTCCCCAAGTCTGGTTGTCAAATAATAATTTGAGGTTAAACTGTCTGTGGATATTAAAATCCCAGCTGTTTCTCATCCTAATAATGTCCACCCATGAACTTGTTAAAGTGGGCGTTCTGGTGAACTAACTGCTGTCACATCATAAAAGTAGCTCTTTCTCTTCATCTTTATAAACTAATTTGAGTGGGGAAAAAAGCATTGTATAAATGTCAAAGAGATGACTCACTGTATCACAAATGGCTTTTGTTCATCTGTGACCTCCAGCACACAAACCAAAATGATGATGACACTAGACACATCATAGTTACAAAAATACACTAAATTTACACTTGTCAATTGGTGGTCCCCAAGTCTGGTTGTCTTGGGTCCGGCGGGTCCCAGTGGTCTAATGTTCTTCTATCATGGCCATGGAGGCCATTCCATTCTCTCTGCTTTTTCAGCCACTGAGAACGTCCCAAGCTCTATCGACTTGGCCGGATTTCCTGGGTCAGGTTCCCTAAGTCTGGTTGTCCTGGGTCCGGTGGTCCCCAAGTCTGTTTGTCCTGGGTCCGGTGGTCCCCAAGTCTGGTTGTCCTGGGTCCGGTGGTCCCCAAGTCTGGTTGTCATGGGTCCGGTGGTCCCCAAGTCTGTTTGAACTGGGTCCGGTGGTCCCCAAGTCTGGTATTCCTGGGTCCGGCGGTCCCCAAGTCTAGCTGTCATGGGTCCGGTGGTCCCCAAGTCTGGTTGTCCTGGGTCCGGTGGTCCCAGTGGTCTAATGTTGTCACGCTCTCAACTCCACCGGGCTAAGATGGCGGCGCGTGTACAACGCGAGGCTCAGCGTCTCTCCAGCTTTTGCAAACTGTATATTATATATTTAGTTATTTTTAAGCTTAGTTATTCGTAACCACTTTGCATTAACCTCATATAGCCGTCACACACTTTTGGACATCAAACTACGCTGCACAAACATTGCAATGGATACAGAAATATACCAACTGTTACCCCCGGAGCTATTCCGGTCCCTGGACTCGAGTGAATCAGCCAGACCGACAGGAAGTGCACGTCGCCGGCGCTGTGAGCGTAAACAAAGACGGGGTAAGCGGAGCGGCCTGCAGGCTAGGCTAAAGCTCAACCCGCATCGCCAAAGTCTACCAAGCATCTTCCTTGCTAACGTACGGTCTCTGGCAAATAAGGTAGACGAACTACGGCTCCGGATCACCCAGAAAAAGTTTATGGATTGCAATGTTATGGTTTTCACGGAAACTTGCCTCAATAACACCATCCCAGCCAGCGCGATTGAGCTACAAGGGTGTAACATCTACAGAGCTGACAGAACAGTCGCAGACTCCGGTAAAAGCAAAGGTGGGGGTGTTTGCATTTATGTAAACAGAGTGTGGTGCACCGATGCTGTTATTACTAAATCCCACTGTTCGGCTGACATTGAATACCTGTTCATCAAGTGTAGACCGTTCTACCTGCCCCGTGAGTTTTCATCTATCATAATTACTGCAGTTTATGTACCTTCCGGATGCCACTGCTAAACTAGCTATGAAAGAACTCTGTTCTGCTGTTAATAAGCTGCAGACAGTGCACCCAGAGGGTGTTTTCATCATTGCTGGTGATTTTAACCATGCCAAATTGAGGTCAGTACTCCCCAAATTTTATCAAAACGTTTCATGCCCTACAAGAGGTGCTAATACTCTTGATAATGTTTATACAAACATCTCTGATGCCTACAAAGCTATCCCCCAGCCCCATGTTGGACAATCTGATCATTTATCTTTGTTCCTACTCCCCAAATATATCCCTGTCATCAAACGTGTGAAACCTACTGTGAAGACTGTAAAAGTGTGGCTGGAGGAAGCCGACTCTCTACTACAGCAAGAGTTTCAGAACACAGACTGGAATATGTTTGCCCGTCAAGCTACTTTGGTCTCTCACACAGATATTAATATCTACACAAGTTCCGTTCTGCACTATATCAACAGGTGTGTTGACAAAGTATCCACCCAAAAAATTATTAAAGTATTCTCCAACCAGAAACCCTGGATGAACAAGGAAGTTCGACTCCTGCTAAAGGCACGTGATGTTGCCTTTAAAACTGGTGACAGGGATGCCTACAGTTTATCCAGAGCCAACCTGAAAAGGGGTATCAAAGCAGCTAAACATAATCACAAACTGCGGATCGAGGACAAATTCAACAACAACGACCCTCGTCGTATGTGGAGAGGCATTCATGCTATCACTGGTTACAAACCATCCAACAGCACCCACTCAACCAGCAAGCCTACCCTCCTAGACGATCTGAACGTCTTTTATGCTCGCTTTGATTTGGAAAACACAGAATCTCCTATCAAAGCAGAGCTCCCACCTGATCACCTGCCGCTCACACTTACCACCGGTGATGGGTGCTCTGCCCTGGGCAGGGTGGATGCACATAAAGCTGCTGGCCCTGATGGCATTCCAGGCCGAGTGCTTAGGGTTTGTGCAGTACAGCTGGCAGACGTCTTCACCAACATCTTTAACCTCTCTTTGGCCCAGGCCATCGTCCCGACCTGTTTCAAAACAACCACCATTGTGCCAGTTCCAAAACCTGGTGCTGGATTGGCCCTTAATGACTTTCGTCCCGTCGCCCTCACGCCAATCATCGCAAAGTGTTTTGAGAGGCTGGTTCTCTCTCATCTGAAAAAGTGCCTGCCCCCAACACTTGACCCATTTCAGTTCGCCTACAAATCTAACAGGTCAACTGAGGATGCCATTGCCTCAGCTCTCCATACTTCTTTGAATCACTTGGATAAAAGCAATACATATGTCAGAATGTTATTCATTGATTTTAGTTCTGCTTTTAATACTGTGATTCCATCCAAGTTAATCTCTAAACTCACTGATCTTTGCATCAGCCCTTCCCTTTGTAACTGGATCCTGGACTTTCTTACTAACAGACCACAGTCTGTTAGGATCGACAACCATCACTCCTCCATTCTCGCCTTGAACACTGGTGTGCCACAGGGCTGTGTTCTGAGTCCAATCCTTTACTCTCTCTTTACCCACAACTGCCAATCTGAGCATGTCTCAAACTCCATAATCAAGTTTGCAGATGATATCACGGTGGTTGGCCTGGTCAGTGGTGATAATGAAAAGGCCTACAGGGAAGAGGTTGATCATCTGATAGAGTGGTGTGCAAGCAATAATCTTATACTCAATACCCAGAAGACTAAGGAGCTGATTGTGGACTACCGGCGGACTAAGAAAGGCTACACACACACTCCCATTTATATTGAAGGGGTCTCAAGTGGAAAGAGTGTCTAGTTTCAAATTCCTGGTGTACATATTTCTGAGGATTTTACCTGGACCATCAATACTGCTAGTCTCATCAAAAAGGCACAACAGCGCCTCTACTTCCTTAGGAAACTAAAGAAAGCCCGCCTGTCCCCCCTTATACTGCTGAACTTCTACCTATGCGTTATTCAAAGCATTCTAACAAACTGTATCACAGTGTGGTATGGCAACTGCACTGTTTCAGACCAGAATGCCCTCCAACGGGTGGTCAAAATGGCCCAAAACATCATTGGTACTAAACTGCCTTCGATCAAAGACATTTACCATGAGCGATGCCTACAAAGGGTAAGATGCATTATTAAAGACACTTCTCATCCCACCCATGGGACTATTTACTCTTCTCCCATCTGGGAGACGATATAGGAGCTTTCGCTGTCGCACGAGCAGATTCAGGAACAGTTTCTGGCCCATCTGCGGTTAATAGACTAAACGCTAAACTAAAATGAGGAACACTACATCCAACCCGGTTGTGGCCATTGGGCCAGTTATACATATTCCAACCCCAACTTTGTTAGACACCTGCACTTGAGCTGGGTCTCTGCATCTGTATTCTTTATTCTGCTCTTTTTTTAAAAAATGTTTATTTTTTAATTTTTATTATTGTTATTTTATTATTATTATTCCTGTTTGCACTCCTGATCAGATGCTAACTATGTTTCATTGGCTTTGTACTTGTATTTTGTCAATGACAATAAACTGAATCTGAATCTGAATCCA
>CM038638.1:1313757-1318757 GCA_021554675.1 Leuciscus idus | reverse complement strand
ATCATTCAGCCCTGCTGAACATCTGAGGAGAAACAAGCCTGAGCTGGTTTAACTGGTCAAGCTGGGAGACCAACTAGCCTAGGCTGGTTTAAGCCCTTCAGTGTTTAGCTTGCGAAGGTTAATAAAACAGACACATGACCGTGCAGAAGTGCAGAAGTGCAGATGAGAAGCTGAGGGCTCCTGGAGGTCTTCTGTGAGTGTGTTCGCTGATGCAGGACTTCCACAGCTCATGTGTTTGTGTTCATCGTGTCTTCCAGCAGAGGAACAACTGGCCATGACCCCTGACCCGAGAGAAACAGCGTCTCGCTACAGCAGACCCGGGACAGAGACGAGGAGACGCACCTGACACACACACACACCACACACCACACACACACACACACACACACACACACACACACACACACACACACACACACACACACCTGTGCTGAGAGAACATGACCCCCGACCCGAGAGAAACAGCGTCTCGCTACAGCAGACCCGGGACAGAGACGAGGAGACGCACCTGACACACACACACACACACACACACACACACACACACACACACACACACACACACCTGTGCTGAGAGAACATGACCCCCGACCCGAGAGAAACAGCGTCTCGCTACAGCAGACCCGGGACAGAGACGAGGAGACGCACCTGACACACACACACACACACACACACACACACACACACACACACACACACACACACACACACACAACACACACCTGTGCTGAGAGAACATGACCCCCGACCCGAGAGAAACAGCGTCTCGCTACAGCAGACCCGGGACAGAGACGAGGAGACGCACCTGACACACACACACACACACACACACACACACGCCGGTGCTGAGAGAACATGACCAGAGACACTGCTGGGAATCTGAGAGTTTCAACCCACAATGGCGGATCTCTCTCTCATCTGACCAACGTAATCAATCTCTCGATATGTTTGTTCGTCTTTTGTAAAGTCATAGAAATGTTGCTATTGGAGGAAACGCGAACTCAAAAGCATCAGGCGAACAGAACGAACCCTCGTGTGGAGAAAGCTTCAGCTCAGTGTGATCTGTGGACCTCAAACAGACGTGTGTCACCTTCAGATATCAAGAGGAGGGCTATCAGCAGAGGGACCAGAGGAACTGCTGTGTGAGACACGGAGAAGACAGTTCGCCAGATCCTCGAGGATCTCCAGAGGAATACACACGTGCCTATCGAGGTATACATGAACGCACAGGTGACAGTTCAACATCACACACACACTGTTCAGCACAATGCCTAGGACAAACCTTACACACACTGATGTGTGGACTTTAAACCGGTAACCCTCAGAGGGCATCAGTGTGTGTGTCGTCAGGTTGCTATGCTTTTTAATATGAAGTAGATATTGCACAGCTGATATTGGTTAATATTCACTCAGTTTATTGTTGAGTTCAGAATAAGGGTTACCTTATTAGTGCAGAGAAACAACAGTGTATCTTTTCATAAGATAAAGTATAACTGTCATAGTTACATCCAACTCAATCACATGCATTTATCAATCTCCCCTACTGTACTTCTTCATCCACTCATGGTCTTCATTCAGTAGTTATAGTTCCTCTCGTCTTTTAATAAAATCCCTTTTATTACACTTGTGTTGATATAATACAGTAAGAGGCTCTACATGTTAACGATATCTCACCAATCCTTCAGACTGATCAGATGATGACAAACTTGGTGAAAGGTGATTTTTGTGGTTGTTTGTGTGATGTATTTTATGGGTTTACTATATGTCTTGGATACTTATTTTTAAATTGTTTTTAGGTTTGTAATACTTTTTTGTATTGTGTTTATCATGCCTATTTTATCTTAATTTTGCTAATGTAAAGCACTCTGAGAATTGACTTTTAAAAGCGCTATACAAAATAAAATTCTTATTATTATTAAACTTCCTCCAATTAATATAATTCTTATTTATTCAACAATCTTTTTGATTGCTCTTTATGGTCGAGGTGAGTGTATAATATAACAAGTATATATAATATATATATATATTTATTGTCCACCAGGGTGAAAAATGTGTCTTTGGAAACTAAATACCGGGCTCCTGTGCAGCTTGGATTGATTTGAGTAATTTCCAGGTCTTGATAAGAATGAAAAAAACAAAAGAAAAAACTGCACACTATCAATACTTGCAAAAATATCAAAATGACCTCATTGGCCGCAACGTTTCGGTCCCATGACCTCCATCAGCCATTTCCATATGCCAATAACGTAATTTTGATACTTTTGGCAAAGAATTGATAGTGTGCAGGATTTTCTTTTTGATTTTGTTGGTCGTTTCTCCTCCGCACCGATCCATCACCTGCAGGTAATTGTTCATTGAATGGAAACATATCTGTGCTTGTAGAGTAGACTATTGCTGTTACGAGTCTGTTTTCAGATGCTAATGTGTAGGAACAGGTGGAGCAAAACACACACACACACACACACACGTGGCTCCGCGAGGCAAACTTAGACTGAAACAAAGCCTTACAAATTTTAGTTTTCGTTTTCCACTTTAGAAGTTTGCCTGCAAATATAAGGGTCAATCGAACACTGATTATCGTGAATCCACACCTGTAGGAAAGCCAGAACAAAGACCGATAAAACAAGTGTAAACACCAGTACAGCAAACACACAGTGGGAAGATTAGATGGAGACAACCCTGAGAAGTGAACGTTTGCTTGTTTTGTTCGGTAAAGAAATGATTGTGTAGAACTCACTAGAGTCAGTCATTCACACACATCTCAGACGATTATGCTGATACACGTGGATAGAGGGCAATGCTTTTAGTACTTAAAATACACAAAGAACAGCAATGCTAATGCTAATGCTAAAGAGCTCCCACAGCCCTATGTTCCCACAGCCCTAACCCTAACCCTCACAGGAGGGAGACTTGTCTGGGATGTAATCGGCTATCCCTGTACCAGCACAAGCACTAAAACCTACCCTTCATAGGGGACATAGTTAAATGAGAGAACATATTATGGTTGTGGGAACATAGGGCCTAATTTTCTAAATTTTCAGAAAAAAAAAAATTTCTTAGAAATGTGGGAACATAGGGCCGTGGGAACATAGGGCTGACCCCAAAGAGCTACTGACATCATCAAACATAAACCAATCACAGAAGATCAACTGGACAGAGCAGGATTATTAGAGAATAAACAAACTTTATTTTGAAGAGTGTTACACAATGGGTTGGGTGGGGCATAAAAACATGATAGATCATTCAAAGCTGCTTAAAAAAAGAACGTAAATTCAATTCTACGATGAACTGCTATACACAGGGTCCATGAAGGAGAGAGAGAGGAGAGGAGAGAGAGGAGACACAGAGAGAGAGAGAGAGAGACAGAGAGAGAGAGAGAGAGAGAGAGAGACAGAGAGAGACAGAGAGAGAGAGACAGAGAGAGAGAAGAGACAGAGACAGAGAGAGAGAGAGAGACACAGAGAGAGAGAGAGAGACAGAGAGAGAGAGAGAGACACAGAGAGAGACAGAGGGAGAGAGACAGAGAGAGAGAGAGAGAGAGAGAGAGAGACAGAGAGAGAGAGAGAGAGAGAGAGAGAGAGAGCACAGGCCTCGCTCGACATTAGCACTGGCAGTTTGGTCGCGTTTGATCATTTCATCAAAAAGTATCGGAAAGAGATTAAAAAGATTTAAAAGGGCAAACCGGCCGACTTTGCCTAAAAATCATCAGATTTAAAAACAAAAAAAACAAGAGGTTTCTACAAATATTTGAATATTGGTGCCGGGAAACGGCTTGAATCCCAACTTTCCAAAGAGCTGCCTAGGTTTGAAGTTTTCTGGAGTTTGTAAGGTTTCGTCTCGTTGCTCAGAGAGGTAGAAGGCGTTCCTCCTCCCCTCGGTGGAATGTGTGTGTGTGTGTGTGTGTGTGTGTTGGCACTGCCGTCCACCAATGAGAAATCACACAGTGCCACTGGTCCTGTGCTTCTGGTCCCTTATAAAACACATCATGAAAACCAATCAATCAATCTTTAGCCCCGCCCCCATCACCCCCACCCCACCCCCTAAAGGTTCAGTATCACCTTCATATGCTCACGCTCCTCATATTATTATCATCATCATCATCATTATTACACTGTACTCCTCCACGACGTGATTCTCCTCCAAATCCAGACTAGGAATGTGAATTACTAATTAACAATAAAGATAACAGAGATCTAGCCTTCAGAGATGGTCAAGACAATCTTTTGAGGGAAAGAGATAAAACATACACTAAAAAAATAAAATGCTACAGATGTTAGCTAAGTGGTTCTGAATGCTAGAAGATGAAGCCGTTTCTGTACAGGATCAGAGCGGCTCTCCTCCACAGATGACCTCTGACCCCTGGAGGAACGTGCTGGACTTCAGCTCTGGGGAAGAGCAAACACAGATGTTACACACACACACACACACACACACATCCGGACGCTCACGAGGAGAGTGGAGTAGATGAGATCAAACTAATCATTGAGGAACACAGATTACATTTCAATTAAAATGGCAAAAAAGGCCCTGCCCTATTCCTGACTTAAATCTCACTTATGGAACATATTTCATTTTTCATAAAGCAACCAATCAAATTCCCTGGCACATCTTACCCCGAAGCTCCTGACACACTGCCATTCGTTTCATAACGGCTTCCGTGGTTTCACACACTGATGAGTGTTTTAGTCCCGACATCATCTCCTTCACTGGTTGTAGTGTTTCACTAATTATGCACTTATTTTAAGTTATATTAATTTATCCAATATTTTAATGGCACGTTCGTAGGGTCACGGTTCTCTGATGTCGATAATAATAATAATAATTAATAGTGGTGTGTTTCAACTATAAAAATGAAGACAGAAGTACAGTACAGGTCAACAGTTTGGACACATTACTATTTTTAATGTTTTTGAAAGAAGTTTCTTCTGCTCATCAAGCCTGCATTTATTTGATCAAAAATACAGAAAACAAATGTAATATTGTGATATATTATTACAATT
>CM038638.1:1300084-1313517 GCA_021554675.1 Leuciscus idus | reverse complement strand
TTTATAACTCCCTGAATTAACCCTGAATTACAGTAGAAATACATGTTAATAAACCATTTATTAACACACTAAGTAACTATTACTATATGTCTGAATAATAATATGTATTTAAACATTTATTAATCATTTACTTACACTTTCTAAGTGATCTTATGAACCACTGACAACTCCTAAATAACAGGTTTGTAAATGCAATACTTCATTTAGAAATGATAAATTGATCATTAATAAAGTAATACAATTATTAAACATTATAGATATGCTTATAAATCAAGAATAAAGCATTTATAGCTGTATTTATAAACTGCTTATTAATGTCTATTAATGCTTTATAAATGATGATTAACTGTGTACTAATGCTTAACTAATGATTAATAGCGTGCAGTTATTATAAAGTGTTACCGAAAATATTTAACTGAAAATAAATATTTGACTTCAAATATAAAGTCCTATCATACATAATTTCCCCAGTTTCTCCTGGAGATAAGTCACATTAGGAAAGCTAACTGTGCTGTGAACTCAGTTTCATGTGGTTTCTGATTCAGAATCTAGTGAGCTGCCCACATCCACAGCCTTTATAGCCATCATGGCCACAAAATAAAGAAATAAATGAAAAAAAGGCAGGAAGTGACAACATTTGACCCAAGAGATTGACCTGAGAATGACCCTGCCATGAGCTCAGTGGAAACAACCCATCCAAGATGACAGAGGCGGCAGGAGAGACTTACAGCAGAGCCGGATATACGAGCGCACACTCATCTTAGTGTGGAAATAGAGTTCAGCTTGGCGTAGATCCAGAGTTTACTCTAACTTCTATTGCTTTCTGTGTTTACAACCCTTCCCCACCGTCACAGCGCTAGTAAAGCGTGAGGTTACGTGAAGAGTGCAGTCCACATCTTGAGCTGATCAATGAGAGAGGAAGACTGATGTAAAGATCACAACACACACACACACACACACTGATCCTTCACATGAGCAGCTCATACATCACCACATCAGCCCGAACGCTTCCAGCTGTTTGGATGAACTCGATCAGTTCTGGAGCACGGACAACATGACATCATGGCGTTCCCACCCATCCGAGCCGGACCACTCCGACACACACGTGCCTCCGCAGAGGACTGGACTCCAGAACTCACTGCTCTCCACAAACACAAGTAAACAAAGCCGTGAGGAGCACAAGCTCAGTCCAGATTACATTACAGGACGCGCATCAGGACGGCTGAGACTCGACAAACTCACGCTCACCTGCATCCTTTACTTCACCTGCTTTAAGAGCACCAGTGAACGTTAAAAATTATATCTGAGCTCACACATTTTGGCCACCCACCTCCTACTAATAAGGCCATACATGAGAAAAACAACTCATTTGTTAATGGAAAACCATCCCATGAGCGAACGCTTGAAAACATTACGCTGGATGTAATCTGCGCTGCCATCTGTCCCAAACCGCCGTGTGTTTTTGGGTGCAGAAACGAAAAAAACAGTGTTGAAAATGTTCATGTCATCAGTTTGGCCGCCCATCTGAGTCCAACATCAGGAGATTACACAGGAACAACACCACACCAATCACATTATGAAACACAGAGAGAGTGGGTCGACCCTGCGCCGGCACACAGAATCAGCCTGAGTCCCGTCGTGAGGCGGTCGCTGGGTCTCTGGGGTGTTTCCTTCGGGAGGAGAGATGTTTTTCCTGACGGTCCCTGTGGACACTGCTGTCTCCATGCGTTACAGCTGACATCATCCATCGACTAATCATTAACATGATACTGTTGGCCACATCAGAGACTGATCCACACAGACACACACGCCAGGAACCGCGGCCCCACGTAAAAACACTGCAGAATCCAGTCAGAAAAAAATGGAATTTACTGTGTAATGCAGAACGTCACAAAAGTCAGATGAATAAATCAAAAGTAGGGCTGGACACTGACTCAAGTACTGTAGGCGTTTGGTACTCTCAGCTCGCTACTCTGTTGTGTAGCATTTTGTTTGCCAAAGATGGCAAATCTAATTAATATTGAGAAACTAAATTGATACAGTCCCCGTTTTATCCCTTAAAACTCATCTTTTAATCACCAAAATTACACATTTAAAAGTTTTTTCCATGAAAAAATAAAAAAATATTCATACCTTAAAATAGCTTAACTCTACACCCGTGGCTCATTTAGTATGCGGTTCTATGAATATGCAAATGAGGCATTATTGTTTTAATTTTAATACATTACATTAGTTAAGAATTCAATTGATTAGACAGTATATCCAAAATATTCAAGATTTGTAACAACTGGAAGTTGGAAATGTCATTTTCAGGTCTGTGCTCAAAGTGTGACTGACAGTTAACAGGTTAAACTAGTAAAAAACAGAAATAAATTTGGGGAAAAACCAGAAATGAGGAATAAATCAATCTTCCTGGGGCCCTGATAAAGCAGCGGCATCTTTCGAGACTAGACACACTTTCTAAAGGCAGGTCTCGTGTCCTACTTCACAGAAGTAGAGCTTGATCTCACACGTCACTTCACTGAAGCGTTATGCTGTTAGTTTAATAAGGTGTGTGGAAACGAGGACAGGTCTGAGGGTGCGCTTCCTGTCAGACCGTGCCCTCCTGATGCGGTGGCATGCTGGGACAGCGATTGCTCAACCATTCGGAAGGGTTGTGGGAATCTGTGCATGAGAGCCGGCGCTCGGCCCATCCGCCCACAGAGACCCTGGACCGTCACACACACACACTTCAGTCAGCTTCAGCTGCTCACTACACCAGTGTCTGAACACTGAGATGTTATGGTTATGATATGAAATGGATGAACTTAATATAATTTAAACGGATGAGTTTTTAAAAAATTCTCAGGCCATTTTAACATGGGGGTTTATAGAGAGAGCACAAGTTGAATTTGCTCAGCGAGTTACTCTGGCGTCGAGTAATGAAGCTCATTAAATATGCCCTTGTGTCCGAGCTGCACCAATCACGTCGGGTTATCTGATATAGGCGGGCCAGAGGCGAGAAGACGACAGCGCTGTGACGTCGAAGTCATTAGTAAACATTGCAAGATGGCTATGGATGAACACCAGTTGTTTGAAACGGCTTTGGCCACTACAATGAACGAGTTAGACTTGGCTTTTTATCTAAAAGAGGAACAGAAGACGGCGCTCAAATCCTTCCTTTGCTGTTCTGCCGACCGGATACGGCAAGAGTCGATGAACTGCAGTTTAACTCACTTCCATGTTTGATTCAAGAGAGAGACTGGAAGGTTGCCGCTTGGTTAAAGCCCGTTACAGCTTATTCACAGACGCACACTGACGGTAAGACCACTCGACAGAGGTTTAGCTGTCCATCCCCATCCCAGTGTGTGTGTTTCCCTCAGGCTGATTAGAAAGAGAGAGGAGGAACAGCCTGGGGTTTGGCTTCTTCCCAACCATAGTTAAAAACAGCTTATCTGCAGGAGGCCAATTTGCAGAGCCAACCTTTCACCTGAAGCCCAAGAGATGAAGTCATTTGGGTAAAATGTGCTCCTCAAATCGCAGGGCTTGAACAGCACGTGTCCTGTAGAGCACTGCTGGATTTGTCTTGCAAATACTGTCGTGTGCAGCAGTCATTGGGCTTCGCAAGCATCATTAGCCAACTGTGGCTGTAAATCCCATCGTTTGACAAGTGTGTGTCCCAAAAACATTCCCAGAACAGCATCACCGACCCGTGTGGCTGACCTACAGCTCTCGGCCTGTGATTAGAAGTGTAGTTTCGTGTTACTAAGACAAACTCTAGATCAAACAGCTGGAAATAAAGTGACAATCTATGGTTTCGGGAAACAGTCGTGACTAGCTAGTTAATTTCTCCAATGATGCATCTTATAATGAACTTATGTGGCCAAAAAAAGTATGACAAAATGTTTTATATCCTTCGACATCGATAATTATCTAGCCTGGGAAAACCCAGACAAACTTCCAGCAAATGTAGATTTGCTCTGCAAGTAGTCTGGCAAAGAGCTCATTCAAGCCCATTTCTAATCCGTCCAAATCGAGGCACCAATCAGAAACGTTGAGGCGGGCTTTACACGATGACGATCGCTCTGATTGGTTTTAGGTCTATCCAATTGCGCCCAGAGGCATGTGAGCGACGTCTGTTGGTGACGCCCCTTTGGAAATGAGTTATTAATGAAGCTTTGCCAGACCATAACTCAGTTACTACGGAGAATGGTCTGGTTTTAACCAGGCTAATAATTATCACGATTAATGTCAAATCTTGATTTCTTTAAAGTTTAAAGTCAGATTTTTGCTCCTGAGTGAAAGTTGTAGCAACCAGACAGCTGGTTGGTTTTATCATCAGAACATGACAAACACTTGCCAAACAGATGAACATTTCATAATTAATATTACATGTCGTCTCGTAGAAATGCACATTTGACATTTAGGATGCAGATTTATGTTCATCAACGAAAACACCTGTAAAAATTGTACCAACCTCAATTTTATAGGAACCTATAAAATGTTACAGGGTAAAATGTGGTCTTCCACAGTATTTGGCTCATGTTAACCACAGGTAAAGCCAAGCTCTGCACATCACTGCCATGGTGAAATGTAACTGTATGGTTTCTATGGTATTTGTTATGAAAAACAGCAGCCTGAAGACATTCAGTGTAATACAAGCACACAAAACCTGCTATAGCTTAACAACAATACTGTTATTATATTCCCTTACTCCTTTAAAACATCTACGACCGGCTTCACAGACAAGGCCTAGTCCCAGTCCCAGAATAAAGCTCATGTTTGAGCCGTTTTAACGGAATCATCTCTTAAAATGTCAGTGTCATTGTTTTGTCTGAAGACGCACATCAGTAATGTTTTTTTCTAGGGCACGTTTATAAAAGCTACTTAACTGAACTAAAGCCTAATCCTGGCTTAATCTAAGCCCAGTCTGTGAAACCAGGCCTTAATGTCTACATTAATAATCTAATAAAATTCAATATGAATATCCCACATTTCAACCACAATCCCATGGTTTCAGTTAGTGTTACTGCAGTAGATCATGGTAAATGTTGACGACGTGTCGATTGAAACTGTTTCCTCTGGCTTTAAACTAGTTTAAATCACGAGGCATTTGATTGGTGGTTTGTATGGGAGAACTGCACCGGACTGGTAAACTGGTACTGGCACCAGTGCGAGTCATTAAAGTTTTCTGTAATTTAATGTTTAAATATGCAAATTAGGCATCTAATTAAATATGCACTAATTTGCATATATATATTTTTTTAAAAATCTGAGAATTGGATAAAGCCAGGCTTTTTTCATTGTGTTCACATATCAGATGGGGGGGGGAATTATTACAGAGGGATTTATGGATATCTACTTGTGTTATCCTGTAAATCAGAATATACTGTCAATAGCCTTAAATAGATTTTTGCCATGTTTTTTGGAATAAAATGTTATATTATTCCTAGCCTGATTTATATATTTACAAATCCCTCTGTAAATGTCTTCATAATATAACTAGGTACAAGATTGGAGAGTTTGGTGTATATCGGTGCGACTGAAGTGGAGATTTCAGACTTGGAGAATGAGAGAAAAGTCATTTTGAGAAAACGGGCTTTAAAGATTTATCATCAGCCAATGAGATTGCGCATTCAGCCCTTTTACTTTCACGATTGGTTGCTGATAAAAAGGAAATGACCATATTTGGAGCCGACAGCATTGTACAGGAGAGAGAGAGCTTTCTAACGGTGTGTGTGATGACAGGGAGCAGACAGAGATCGCGGAGCAGCGGGAGGATTTACAACGCCAACTTTTGTTGAATTCATGAGAAATCTACAGACGCAAACAGACAAAGTGTAGGAAAATAAAGACCTAAATGTACATTTTGGACGTTTATTCACCACAAGTCTGAAAGACAAATATTGAAGACCAATATCCCAAAATTGACCAGTGAGAAAAAAACCCGCTGTTTTTGCCTGCCGTGTCTCGCCTTAAGGAAGATTCTATCGTGATCATTATCGTTATCACTTGATCGCCCAGCCCTAGCTGAACGAACCCTCTCTGTGTAAATGTGTATTCTGAACTCAGCTTGCTTCTGTTGCACTAACCCCGCCCACAGGGAGATCTGATTGGTCCATATTATCAGACATGATCTGATTGGCTGACTCATTTTCCGTGAGCACTGCCACTGGACACCTGTGCGTTACAGGGTTTGAATAACTTCCAGACAGCCCACGAGTTCCCATCACCCTGCTTTCCCTACACTACAGTCCAACAGAGTTTTCCACTGGTTTTTGGATTATTGCAGAACATAATCTGAGAGATTCTCTGCTTATTACAAGTTGTTTTCATCATGATTTTGGATTTTGAAGCTCAAATTCAATCAGCAGAGGTAAAAGGCTAAACGTAGGCTATAAACAAACTATGCTAGTCACTGTCACCATGGTTGATCTTTAGGACAATGACAGCATGATGCAAGTTACACCTGGCTGAGAGTGTGTGGATATCTGCGGGGTCTTTCCTCTCGGGGTCATGGAGATGATGGTGTGTCTACATAGGGCTTTCTGTGCTCTGATCAGGGGCTTTTCTCTGGCCTCTTCATAGCAGTGAATGCTAATTGGTCCAGTTCCCACTGATGCTGTTGACTGTGTGCCATCATCATCATCATCATCATCTTCACCAGAGGAGATTCACGCTGACCATCTCGTCTTCCTCGTCCCGCTCAGACTGTCGGCTCAGTCCCTGTGTGTGATGATGAAGCTCCTTCAGGTTACCAGCAGCACCTGTCGTGTGTGTGTGTGTGTGTGTGTGTGTGTGTGTGTGTGTGTGTGTGTGTGTGTGTGTGTGTGTGTGTCTCCGTGTCCCGCGGTCATTAGAGAGGAGCATGGATGAGAACGAGTCAGGACGCTCACTCTGTGAATGGAGCCATTGTGCTGTGGTTTAGTGAGACAGAAGAGAGGGAGTGATGGGAGAAAGACAGGATTGGACTGTTCCCTAACATACAACACTGGCCATCACAACACATGAGAATACTTTTCCATGTACAGTTTGCTTTCTGTAATAGTTTGGTCCAATCCGAGACGGGGTGGACCCATAAACTGTAAAAAAAGATGGACAACGCACCTTCAATCTCTTCCATTGTAGAAAAGTGAAGCCGACAAAGTCCATTTATGGCCCTGACATTATATATTTTTATAAACGAACACTTGAATTTACATCAGTGTGATTAAAACTACCTAAAATGGCAGAAAGCATCATTGGAAAATAATTATTTGAAGTGTAATTTGTTTGTCTCATTAGATGACATGGAGAGGCGGGGGTGTATGAGCTATACTGGGACCGATCGAACCGTTTCGGCTTTACTTTCCAGGACTCGAGCGGAACACGCATGAGCAAAGCCTACCGTGGCTTCAGGCACGCGTCGAAGCGGTCTAATAGCCTACACACACACACACACACACACACGCGCACACACACACACGCACACACACGCACGCACACACACATATGCTGAAATGCCGTTTTGGTAAATATCCTCATAAACACAGTCGGTTAAGTCTTAAGTGAATGTAAACATTTGAGAAAGAGAAAGCATGTGTAACAGTATATTGGGTTCAGTGCATTAGCTCTTAAAGTGACAGAAGCCTAATAAACCTGCTGCAGTCATTATTGTTAATTGCTAAGACAAAAGTCAAATTTGGTGCCGCCTCTTGACCAAACTCGGACAGTCAGTCACATGCTCAGATACACGTTTTCCACCGTGACGGTTCTGTTGCGGCGGGTTCCCGGCCCGTGTTCATTCTCAAACCGTATAGTTCACCGATAGTGCTAGGCGGATCCATAATCAGCGGGTCGGACGGGCCAAGTAATACAAACACAACATTTCAATTAAACCGAGGCTGGATGACAGATCAATCATTATAATGTGTTGAGTTTAATAAAGACACGGAACTCTCATCACGGTAAAACACCATAAACGTGCGTCACTCTTTCAACAGCGTAATTCTCCTCAGGGAAAACCATCAAGGAAACATAACAGGGCTCCACATTACCGCTTGTCCGGGACACGTGTGGGGTTTTGTTTTCTTTAAGGGACAAGTGAGAGAGAATTGTACTTGCCCAAGACGTTATTTATAAAAAAATTAAATACAAAACAACAAGGGAATCACAGAAAACGCGGATGATTCTGATTTTATTTCATTTAATGTAAGTGGCGATCGATAGTCTATAGTTGATGATAATATATTAGTCTTGCCGTGTTTCCCAACGTTTTGATTGTTTACAGCCTAGTGTCTTATAATTCTAATTGAATGTATTGATCAAATTGAAGAATTTGAAATGAAAGATGGAGACATTTAATTAGGGAACAAATGCCCTTTATAACTGTAAAAAAATAAAATAATGTATTCTGATAAGAGTGTTTTCCAAGTTGAAGTTTGAGGGAGTAAAGCCTCCGTTTAGGTTATTAAGGAAATGTAATTTTGCCAAAAGAAGAACTTTTAATTTAAATCAATGTTAATATTAAATCCGCCTACTTCAGTGTGATGTTACCATATCATCATGCTTAACACTGGGAATTTGAATAAGTGTAATGTGACGATCAGATATCTACATCAGAGAATACATGATCAGGATTTGACCTCCTCCGCCTCGCTTTGAGCCGGGAAAAACCCTGTATAGTTAATGTATACAGCAGGATTATTCTACATCTGATTACTTATTACATTTCTGTTGTAGGCTATTGCTTCTCTGAACACCACTGTTCGTACAATTTCCTGAAAAACCAGTTTATTTGTGTCTGTTTTGTTTGCAATTAGTTTATTTGTTCTTATTTTATTGCTGCCTGTCTTCTTGTAACTGTTGTGAGGACTTTTTACTTGCACTTACTAACCTAGCATTAGCTTTTCCTGAACTATCGATGATTGTGAAATTTCACTGACATTTAGAATGACTGTTCTCATGAAATAAGACGGATCGTGTTGTCGATCACTAGTTGAGTCAGTGTTGTGGTGTTGAGCGTGTCTGTTGGCACACACACACACACACACACACACGGACGGACATTCGGTGTCATTTGAACGAACAGCTGTTAAAGCGTCTGTTCAGATCCACGTGAACATTTGCAGGTTTTTATACGGAGAGCTGGATTTGTGCTTCTCCGGATGGTTTTAGGCCTCATGTAAAGCCAGATGTGGCGTGCTGACAGGGATTCTGTTTCCTGTAAGCTGGAGTACAGGTGAGCCTGGTGACGGTTGCTATGGTGACGGTTGCTATGGTGACGTGCACCTGTGGGACAGTGAAGCCGTCCCGCCCACTGCACTAACATGAGACGAGTGAGAGGACAACACGTCTCAACCCGTGTTCTTCATGAGTGCTTTCTCATCAGGAAGAGCTTTATCCTGCTCTTCCTCTCTCAAATCCCAAACTACAGACAGAAGCGAGTGTGAACATGACAGCCTTTCCTCATCTCAGTCCGGCAAACACAGAGCGAGGCACATTCTTCATTCAGGATCAGGAACTTTTCTAACCAGGATGGATTAAACAGTTAAATGTGGATTAAACGAATTAAGTACATGACGTGCAGATAATGCATCAAACTACTCGTCTATAATCAACATTTGCTGTCGGTTGAGAATCATTACTGGATTGTTACTACATTCACACATGCAGTGTTATCATATCTACTCATATATCAGTACTCGTTGAGTATTTAGCAGATCGGTGGGCAAGTACTTACTTTTTTAATAGGCGAAGCTGCTAGCCAATCATAATCATAACAAGGACATTTGCATATACAAGTCTTAAAGGTACAGTAGCAAACAGCGTGTTTAATTGTAATGGACAGAGAGGGTGGAAACTGTGTTTTTGTGCCAATAAACCTCATTATAAGTTGACTTAAATGACTTAATTTATCAGTGATCATTTGGAAAGTCAGATATTTAAATGCTTAGTTTTATGATCAAGGCTCTGTAGTTTTAAATCATATAATGCAGAGCAATACAATGATGATTGACAGATGAACAAATAAAGCCTGATGATCATATTTTTCTAATAAATGATGTCTGGATGATCGAGTAAACCTCAGTGGCTTCAGTCCAGGTGAAATATAATAACAATATCAAAGTTATTCTTGCGTTTCCTTGATAAATCAGCTCAGATTTGACACAGAAAGACACATTTAATAATCCTGGAATGTTTTCCTCAAAAACCTTAATTTCTTTTCGACTAAAGAAGGAAAGACATGGATATCTTGGATGACATCGGGGTGAGTAAATTATCAGCAAATTTATTTTTGAAAAGTCGAATCAACTTGCATGCAGCAACTTCCCACAGCCAAGTAACCCCGACTGGGTCAAACAAGCCCGTTCCCTTTACTCCAGACGTCCACACACACACACACACACACACACAGACACACACACAGACAAACAGACGGACGGAGGGGCTTTACACGCAAATATGCTCATGCTGCACTCGTGCAGTAATCTCACCACACACTCGACGGACAGGAAAGACTACAAACACAACACATGATGCTTTTCCTCTGTGTGTGTGTGTGTGTGTGTACACGGATCTGACAGATGGTCTGGGACAAAGCTACACTGGTAGACTCAGTGACCAGCGGAAAACCATCCAATTGGAAGTAACCCCTTCAAACCTCACCCAATCGAGGTCCGCTAGAGCCCCGAGATCCGCCACTCGCCTCAGGCTAATCCCAGCGCTAGCACCCGCGGGGCGGGGGACACCTTCTCACGACGGGACGCTTGCGTTCGGCAAAACAACACCTAAGAGCCTTTAACAGGAATGAAACCGTGCACCGGCTGCTCTTGTCAAACATTGGCACGTCCACGGCATCACATGACCTGACTGCACATCCACACTCTCACACTTACACACGCAAATATTTGCTCCAGAAACCTGCAGATGTTGACACACACACACACACACACTTCATTACAGGATACAGACCCGTACGCATTAGAGACAGAGGTACGAGGAAAACTGTGCTATCATGTGTAGAAGAAAGCACTGTGTTTCTCACAGAACTGTGTGTACAGAATGAGAAGTTGACTTGATATCACTCTGCATTACACACACACACACACACACACACACTGTCTCTGTTTGACACCGCAGATTTCCCCCAAGAACTCAGTGTCCCGTGCAGATACGCATACTTGCACTGCATTATGATTTTTGTGCATGTAATGGAGCAGGAAATTGAGTTTGTGTAGATAAAGGGAGAGGGAAGGGATTGAGAGGGAAATTAAGGGGGTTTGCAAAATATGTAAAATTAAAATAAACTCCAAGAAAGTGTTTCTCAACTTCAAACAACGGATGGGCTATTTTAGTGCAAGAGCTTCTGCCTGAGAAGAGTGTGTGTGGATCCTGTGAAACACAGGCGTGTCTGGATTCACACACTAGGTTTGAGATTGTTTAGGGCCTTAAAGTCACCATGAAATCAAAATTCACAATTCTTTTATTTTATGGAATATTGCCATGTGATTGTTTTGAATTCATGTGTCTCATTATCTTGAATCAGAATAAGTTCCTCTTGCAGCATCTCTTCTCTTCTCTGATGACGAGGGCGGGGCAACCTGTCAATCACACGAGATCCACCACAAACATCCAATCAATTCCGGACAAAGTCAAGCCACGCCCACATTTGTTCTTGTTCCTGAAGCGTTTCACTCGGATATATACGACACAATACTAGAGACAAGATGATTACAACTTCCGTTTCATGCAGCTTTACGCACTTTGGGAAAGCATCGACCAACTAAAAAAAATTATTTTGCATTAATACTTTATACTACGAAATAGTTTACTTCTACTTTATAGTTTTATACTATAAAAAATTATTTCGCATTAATACTTTATACTACGAAATAGTTTACGTCGTACTTTATAGTTTTATACTATAAAAAATTAGTTCCCTCCAAAAATTAAGTTGTCGGTGTGTGTAAATTCTCCAGTTGCTGTCCTTTTACCAATTCAAAACCATAATACACCGCATTATAACAGTGTGAGACATCTTCAGATGTACATCAAATAATCACCTCCGATTTTCGGTGCATTTTTACAGCATTTTGTGAATTTTAAATATAAATCAAATACCATTCTGCAATGTTGTTATTAATATTTTAGTGAATAAATAAACATAAAAACGAAGCTTGACTTTGAGGATCGAGCGAGCCTGCGTTGTCGCGTCGCGCGCAGTGTGTGTGTGTGTGTGTGTGTGTGTTTGAGTGAGTGAGTGTGTGTGTGTAATGTAACGTAGAGCACATCTGGACAGAAGGTTCGCGTCACAGAAACGCTGCAGAAGATGGCGCCGCGTCATCCACGCGTTGATTGCATGTTAAAAACACTACCAGATCTCTCTCACACACACACACACACACACACACACACACACACAGAGAGCTGTGATCGCGCGCCAGCCACGAGGGCAACTCGCTGCATTAAGGGCACGTGCCACTGAGTTTCAACGAACAAAACACGTTAACATGATTATTCCGGCCTCCAGCTGTTCGAGACGGCCTGTTGTTCAGCCGTCCATCACCCGGAGGAGCGGAACATACGCGTTCAGACGAGCACTGTGATCGCTGTAAACATCACCAGACTATGGAGATTACAGCCTTACATAAAGACGCCATAGGGGATTTAACACGGCCGTGGAGAATGTGTCCACATGTTAGATATGATGAAACACACACATTTACCTTCCATCCTCACACAGTAACGGTCACAGGTAAAGGTAGACCAACGACATCTACACACACACCACAGCAGTGCTTTAACACGCGAACGGCTGTAAATCATCATCACAAGAGTCATTCAACACACAGATTCACGTGGATCTACCTCAGAGTGACCATCCCACACACATACACCAGTATTAATATTACACCGAACAGTTTATCTTCTGGAAGCCGTGACATTAGACTAACGGCTCCTGCAGACTTCAATCAGATCCATGCGGGATCATCTAGGGAAACACACACAAACACCGAGGATATGATTAAAAGCAGCCTTAATCAGCCTACCTTATTCACTCTAGACGAGCTCAGCGAAACTTTCAGGATGAGGTCTCCGGGAAAGAGCTTCCGACAGCCTCAGAAATGTAAAATTGAAATTCCCACACCGAAATCTTTCTGGGAGAAAAGCCAACGTAGTGAAACAAGCGAACCTTCAACCCTCCCCTCGACGACGCGCGTCGTTTCACCCCGCCTCGGCGTTATGATTGGCTGGCAGAAATCGAACTCGAAATGTAATTGGTGGAACTCGCTGTCTGTCTGGAATACTCGTCTGCTATTGGTGGGATCTGGGAGTAGTTCATAATAAGGATGTTGACTGGCGAACTGCGGACAAAAGGAACCGCAGGAAGACTGTTGACTTTCAGTGAAATAGCGCTCACTAGTGGATGATATACTCAAAGACACAGGAGCGAGAGAACTAGTCAGATAATA
>CM038638.1:1285084-1295084 GCA_021554675.1 Leuciscus idus | reverse complement strand
AACACAGCTGACACAGGTAACTACACAACACAGCTGACACAGGTAACTACACAACACAGCTGACACAGGTAACTACACAACACAGCTGACACAGGTAACTACACAACACAGCTGACACAGGTAAACACACAACACAGCTGACACAGGTAACTACACAACACAGCTGACACAGGTAAACACACAACACAGCTGACACAGGGAAATACACAACACAGCTGACACAGGGAAATACACAACACAGCTGACACAGATAAACACACAACACAGCTGACACAGGGAAACACACAACACAGCTGACACAGGGAAACACAACACACACAACACAGCTGACACAGGTAAACACACAACAGCTGGCACAGGTAAACACACAGCACAGCTGACACAGGGAAATACACAACACAGCTGACACAGGGAAATACACAACACAGGTAAACACACAACACAGCTGACACAGGTAAACACACAACACAGCTGACACAGGTAAACACACAACACACACAATACAGCTGACACAGGTAAACACACAACACAGCTGACACAGGTAAACACACAACACACACAACACAGCTGACACAGGTAAACACACAACACAGCCGACACAGGTAAACACACAACACAGCTGACACAGGTAAACACACAACACAGCTGACACAGGTAAACACACAACACAGCTGACACAGGTAAACACACAACACACACAACACAGCTGACACAGGTAAACACACAACACAGCTGACACAGGTAAACACACATCACAGCTGACACAGGTAAACACACAACACACACAACACAGTTGACACAGGTAAACACACAACACAGCCGACACAGGTAAACACACAACACAGCTGACACAGGTAAACACACAACACAGCTGACACAGGTAAACACACAACACAGCTGACACAGGTAAACACACAACACACACAACACAGCTGACACAGGTAAACACACAACACACAACACAGCTGACACAGGTTAACACACAACACAGCTGACACAGGTAAACACACAACACAGCTGACACAGGTAACTACACAACACAGCTGACACAGGGAAACAAACAACAAAGCTGACACAGGTAAACACACAACACAGCTGACACAGGTAAACACACAACACAGCTGACACAGGTAACTACACAACACAGCTGACACAGGGAAACAAACAACACAGCTGACACAGGTAAACACACAACACAGCCGACACAGGTAAACACACAACACAGCTGACACAGGTAAACACACAACACAGCTGACACAGGTAAACACACAACACAGCTGACACAGGGAAACACACAACACAGCTGACACAGGTAACTACACAACACAGCTGACACAGGGAAACACACAACACAGCTGACACAGGTAAACACACAACACAGCTGACACAGGCAAACACACAACACAGCTGACACAGGTAAACACACAACACAGCCGACACAGGTAACTACACAACACAGCTGACACAGGTAACTACACAACACAGCTGACACAGGGAAACACACAACACAGCTGACACAGGTAAACACACAACACAGCTGACACAGGCAAACACACAACACAGCTGACACAGGTAAACACACAACACAGCCGACACAGGTAAACACACAACACAGCTGACACAGGCAAACACACAACACAGCTGACACAGGTAAACACACAACACAGCTGACACAGGTAAACACACAACACAGCTGACACAGGCAAACACACAACACAGCTGACACAGGTAACTACACAACACAGCTGACACAGGTAAACACACAACACAGCTGAAACAGGTAAACACACAACACCGTTGACACAGGTAAACACACAACACAGCTGACACAGGTAACTACACAACACAGCTGACACAGGGAAACACACAACACAGCTGACACAGGTAAACACACAACACAGCTGACACAGGGAAACACACAACACAGCTGACACAGGCAAACACACAACACAGCTGACACAGGTAACTACACAACACAGCTGACACAGGTAAACACACAACACAGCTGACACAGGTAAACACACAACACAGCTGACACAGGTAACTACACAACACAGCTGAGACAGGTAACTACACAACACAGCTGACACAGGTAAACACACAACACAGCTGACACAGGCAAACACACAACACAGCTGACACAGGTAACTACACAACACAGCTGACACAGGTAAACACACAACACAGCCGACACAGGTAAACACACAACACAGCTGACACAGGTAAACACACAACACAGCTGACACAGGTAAACACACGTGCTAGAAGAGCTTTTGTTTTGTTGTTTTAAAAGACCACGCCGAAGCTACACACACACACACACACACACACACACACGATGCCATCAAGCGGTATCTCTGGTCGTAATCAGTCCTTCACTGACCAATCAGCGTTCATTAGCAGAATGCTAGCGTGTTATGGGCAACAACAACTCAACCTGTAAGAAATCGAAAGGACATAAGTACTCGTTCATTAAACTTTCGACCTATAACCCATGTTGAACTTGCAAACCCTACAATCAAATCTGAGATTTCTCAACAGCAATCGGGTGAAAGAGACAAATTTAGCCGTCTAGCGCCATAGACTCCCATTCATTCTGCACTCATGGGCGATCGCCCCCAGTGGAACTCTGGTGGAACTACAACCAAAATTCGGTACAATAGGAATTAATAGGGAGTGGCCAGGCTCTCCGTAGACGGGCTCTGCTTCTACGTTCTACGTTTTTAATATTTTTTTAATTCTGTGGCAGAAACAAGCTTCCATAGTCACAGTCGTGGGAAAAGAGATGATTCTTAAAAAAAAAAACAGATTTGTAAAGACAATTTCCATTTTGGGGTGAACTGCTCCTTTAATGTGCATCTTCTTCATAGCCTCTCTCTCACTAAGATGCGTGAATCGTGTACATGCAGGTGAGACACTGGACGAGTAAACCATCATGTTTAAGATTAACGCACCTGGTGATTTTCACAGAACTGTGAAGGAATTCAAATAAAGGCCATACAAGGTTAGTCACATGATCAAGCCATTCTTTAAATATTTGCTCAGCCCAGCTCTGTCAAAACAGCATCAGTGCAACCGGAGCTTTGTAATTACTGAGGAAAGGTTTTCTAGCATTGTTCTCCAGCAAGCACTGCATTGATCGGAGAGAATGGCGTGTAACTGAAGCCCTGTCCCCGTTAAACAGGCTCATGATTGGCTCACCTCAAACTCCAGGCCGGGGAGGCTCTCAGGTAAACATCAGGCCACGAGCCGTCGCTCTCACCTGGATGAGCGGGTCGGGGAACCGGTCCTGTCCTGACACCTGTTTTCTGTGAACTTCTGGGCCCAGGGAGTTGTGCTGAAACCCAAGCGGACATCTAGTGTTACACCATACACACACAAACACACCAGGGTGTGTGAGAGAAGCTGAACACAGCCAATCACAGAGCAGCACTGCAAACACTACCCGTGCTATCACAATACATGTGTGCTCACCTACACACACACTGAGTTTCTTCCCACAGTGAGTGTGTGTGTGTGAAAGTGAAATAATCCGGCAGTATAGTTCAAGGTCTGAACAAACAAAGGCTTTCACGGCTCACTAAATGAGTTTCTGTTCCGCTCTCTGGTTTATTTAAACTGTGCCTTTGTCTTTTTCTGGGCTCTGTTTGACTCTTTGAACTTCTACATTTATACTAATCATTTTTAATAGCATGTTAATCGTTGGATTGTGAGGTACATTTCCTTTTTACTTTGTCCGTGTCATGTTTTTTGACAAGACGGAAGATGTATTTATGTTTGAAAATAAAGGCCTCAGTGTGGCTGAAGGAAGCACTGGATACAGAGAACAAAACAATCCATTCAAGACACGAACATGCAGAACTACTGTGGCAGAGGCTTCGCTTATCAATCTGCCTGAACTGAGTTTTGATATTAAAAGTCACATTACCTTTTTTGTTTATTCCGTGGATACAAGCTTCCACACATATATCATCGCAAAAAAAAAAGAAGTTATGTTAGCCTATTTTAGGATCATTAAGATTTTCTTGTGATCTTGCATCACAATAAGTGTATTGTGATTGTCAAAACATTTGGTAACTAAACAGAATTTTATTAAGTTTAGTGTCAACATGTTACAATGTTTACATGGTCAATGACTGAATGCTAATGTTTTTATTATTGCTTGACACAAATTTCACGATTTTAATTCAATTCTTGTGATTTGATTCCGATCTTGATTCAATATCGATTAATTTGGATCAATATTAGGTCGTCTACACGTTAATTTGTGTCAGGAAAAACAAAATACCTCAGCTAATGCTGTAAAAATAAAGAGAGCCCTGTAGCCTATTATTATTAAAGGTTAAAAATAACAACTCAAATGAAATATAATGCGTTTTTAAAACTTTGTAATGATATAGGCCTAAGTAAAACTGTAATAAATAGTGCACTGCACGTATTTAGCTAAATACTCCTCTCTACTGTTTCTAGCCAACTAATGTGCTATGGTTATTAAATATGTGTACATGTATATGCCATGTGGCTTTCCTGAGGTAAATGTAATGTTATGTGACATATTGTTCTCCAGCTGATTTATTGACCTCTTTCCACGTTTGAAAAAACTGATTGATTGATATTATGTATGAGGCATTTACATTGCGGTAAGTTAAACTGTGTCTTTCAACATACCTATTGTTTATTCGTGTTTATTTACTACTGACTAGATCGGTTACAGAGGCACTACTGAGATCTGTCACGTCACATTTACAAGCGCCAAAACGGTCCTTATTATTTGAATTTCGTAATAAAATGCACAGAATATGAGAGCTTGCTGAGAATGTGTTTCACATCAAAAGTAACCTTCTCTGTGTAGTCTGTCGGTGTCAGTGTCCTGTTTGTCTGCGTGAGAAATGGAAATGTGGCATGAGAGTGTGTGAAGTGTCAGTTGCGTGAGTCACACACACTGAACGCGTGAGAGTTCACGCGTCAACATAAACAACACCGTCTGAGACGAGCATTCTTATAAATATCTAATTGTGTGTTACTCTGAAGAAATCGGGGTTTGAAACTCCACGAAAGTGAGTAAATGATGCGAGAATCTTCTGTAATGTGTAAAGTATTCCTTTTGAAAGTATACGTCACCGTTGTTGTTTTTAAACGCTTTTCTCTTCGAGCACCGCGTGTCCCCTCTGACTGCCCGTACCATGTGTGTCGTGTTGTGTTTTGCTGCAGTAAACACTGTCTGTGTGATCTTTTTTTAACACGCAAGCTGATCCAGTCGTGCAGTAAATGCAGAAATACGCCTGACGTCAAGACCACGAGCTTATTTACACTTCGATTAAATCACCTGCGACATTATAATATAATATTATAATAATAGTTATAACTACATAACTTTCTGTCTCACTCCATCAGACTTCAGTAGTTTGACTGGACATGATCAGTCGCCACTTTCTGCTCGCTACAAGGTTAAAGCGCTTGTCAGGAGTGTTGAATGCTGGCGTCCCCTCAGAAGTGATCAAGTGTGTTTCTGAAGTGCGTGTCATCTCTCAGTCGTCTCGCGCGACACAGATCATCATTTCTCAGTCACACACACCCAGTGTTAGTGTGTGGCGGGCAGAAGCATGTGCTGAGGGTCAGGCGAGCATCATGGAGGACAACAATAACAACCCTGTGTCCACACTGACCGCCAGACAACACACGGACACTACCAAGGGTGAGACATGCACACTGACTGAACGAAGAAATGACTAAATATAGCTGCAAGCAACAGTTATCGGGTTCAAGCGCTTAAGGTCTTTATGCACATGCTCAAAAACGTAATGTTTTATTTAGCAAGCATATAACCTTCTCGATCATGGTAGGAAAAGACAATTTACAGCCAATACAGGCAATTTACCGTATGGTTTTTAAAGAGGTGGTTGAATATGATTTCACTTTTCTAACTTTAGTTAGTGTGTAATGTTGCTGTTTGAGCATAAACAACATCTGCAAAGTTACAACGCTCAAAGTTCAGAGCAAAGGGAGATATTTGCTTTTACAGAAATCGCTTTTTAAGGACTACAACAAACGGCTGGTAGAGACTAGGGGAGAGCGGGGCACAAAGTAACGCTTTTTGACTTTCTCAGTTTGTGTAAATCTACTTATGGTTCAGAGTATTTATTTTTTCCCACATTCATTTCCCACATGTCTAGTACAATTATGTGGTTTTGTTTTATTAATACAGTATATACTTTTTTCTTGACATACCCCGAAAGAATGGAAGTGAAATGTGACAACATGCCCCATTGGTGGGGTACATTGTAACATGTGTGGAGCACATTGTAACATAACATATGACAGCTTAAAATGTTATCTGATCTAATAAAAAAAATATACAAAACAAACTAAAATATTTTCTAAATAAAATACAATTAAAAAACTTTTTCATATAAAATAATGGCCATTTTTAATAATTAAATATAAACAAATTTTTGAGTTTTGACTACGAACACATGAAAACACAGCTATACAACATAGTTCAAAACAAATAAATAATTAGTCATTTCTGAACATTGACTCTCAGTCTTTATTCACCTTTTTCTCACATTTTCCCAATAAAATTAAATAAAAGTATAGAATATAATAGCATATTTCTAATAGGGGCACATTGTAACGCAGTGTGACAACATGCCCCCGCCTGCACAACTGGGATTTAAACCCTGCTAGTGTCTTCTGCTAGTTAGCGAAGCATTAAATAACTATTTCAACTGTTAAATAACATCTTGGAGATTAAAATAATATCAGATTTGTCTTATTTTAAATAAACACAAAAAATAGAGATGAAAAATTAACTTAAGTAAGAAATTTACTTTTGCTATGGTTTAATAAATGTCTATGGATAACTTCCAAAAAAAAAAAAAAAATTTTGGCGGATTTTTTTTTTCTATATAGTGTTGATATGGCAACTAGTAAATACACAAAGTTTCGTCATCCAAGCATGTGCGGAAGTGTTTAAAACAAGCGTGTTACAACTAGCCTCGCGTTACGTTGTGCCCCGCGCTCCCCAACACCACATTCCTCCCGGGTTAGTGACATCTCCAACACTAGAATTTACATAAACTCCGCCCCCTGAACACGATTTATAGATTATCAAGACAGAATATGCTAATCAATGACTAGAAGACACATCACTACTTAAATTCATCAACTAACCATTCAGAAATGTCCTGTTGCTTCTACATGTTGTCACTTCTTCTTGAGTCTCTCCATCTTTCTGAATCTGGTTTGAACATAAAAGGCTAAACGTTTTAGCAATTTTCAGTGCATGTGTGTGTGAGTGCAAGCTGTTGTAGCTCCGCCCCCTGTGCTGGGAGCCGCAGCTCATTTGCATTTAAAGGGACAGACACAAAAACGGTGCATTTTTGCTCACGCTCAAAAAGTGACAATTTTAACATGCTATAGAAAAATATCTGTGGGGTATTTTGAGCTAAAACTTCACATACACACTCTGGGGACATCAGAGACTTATTTTACATCTTGTGAAAATGGCATTATACCCCCCCTTTAACAGTTGAAGTGCCACCTATAGAGGTTGCATGCTTGTTTCTAATCATGTCTCATGTGCTCACCTAATATCGTGTTAAGTTTTGCGTTTTTGTTTTAGATTTATAGGCTTTTGAGTATGCTTTGCCACATCATTTTTTTCTAAATGACCCTTATAGCTATTCAAAGGGTAAAGTTAAAAGTTTTTTGATAATTATTGATCTATTCTAGAGAGTCCAGAGAATTGTGCCGCAGGGGTTTTATCGAGGTTGAGCCAAAAACCGAAGACTAGTTCGCAAAAGTAGGTTTTTGGAATAATCTCCAATATTTAACGAACGACTCAATTGACAGCAGCGGTCCTAGAGGCAAAGTTGCTCAGGATTTCTTTGGAATTTCTCACAGGCCTCGAGGGCTGCGAGTCAAACAGTCCCAGCGGGTTTTGTTCCGATCGGCCTCCGTTAACCTTGTCTGACAGCTGCTCAAACTTCACTGCTTTGAGTGCTTTTTATCAGTCGCCTTGGTGCTTTTTCACATGACCACAAACCTTGCCCATTCATAGGTGTACCATGTTCGGTGAAATTGTCTCTTTCCGTTCAAGAGGGATAGCCGTTTTAGTAAAAGTGGCTCCGCCCACTTCAAACTTTTTGGTGTCCCGTCGTAGATGTCAAATTTGAAATCGCAACTTTTTTTGATAATTATGGACAATCTGATTTCTTCGTTTTGAAAGTCTCGGTGTGATCAACCGTGTTTTGGTGATTGTGGGTCTCTGTTTGTTCTAAAGATGCTGAATGCAAATAATACATGCAACCATGCAATTATGGGTAGTTATGATAGCAGAGTAAATAGATGTATCAACTTTTAGAGAAGGCACTCAGATTATTGCTGTGACGTGAAAGCACTTAAAGAAATGAAAGTGTAAAACAGTTATGGAAGTGTAAGTTTACTGTAAAGCAAATCTACTGAGCTAAGCATTAAAATAAATTTGTTAGACTCTAAAATTGCTTTAAAAAAACCAAAGTCGCATGTAATTGTTAAAATTTCCCAGGATCATCATTCTTGCCTAAAACGGATCGGGCAGACCAAACCGTAAGTCGTAGAGACTTGAAACTTCAGACCTGCCCCGATCGGCCTGATGGGGGCGCTACAGCGGGGAAAGGTGCCAAATTGCTCATAACTCCTCAACCGGTTTAGGAGTAGACTCACGTGTCTTATATCGTTGGAATCCTTAGCTCAACATGGACAAAATGCACGGATGGCGAAACTTTTGGGTATTTACTTTTGCAGTGTAGTCCTAGGTTTTCTGCTTGATCGGAACCAAACCAGTGCAGCAAGATTCTCTGGAGTCTGATTGTCCATAAATGAGCAAAAATGACATTTTTGACGTCTGCGACGGGACACCAAAAAGTTCGGAGGCACTTTTACTAAAACGCCTTTGCATGTCTAATCAAGCTGTGTTCCAAATTTAAAGTTGATATCACAAAAATTTGGTTAGCTGGTTAGTGATCGGCTGCATGCAAACATCTGACGTTCCCTTTTCACCAGCAGTGCTAGTCTTCTTCGTCCTCATTTGCTCTGTTTGTTTTCTTTGCAGCAGTCAAGACCATCAATAAAGCAAAGAAAGAGCCTAGGAAAGCGTCAGGCAAGAAGAAGCAGAAGCAAAAGAAGGAGAAGAAGGAGGAGGAGAAGAAGAAGGAGGAGAAGGAGGCAGAATGTCTGATGTGCGAGCTCCCCTTCACTGACGCCGGTGTCTGGACAGATCTGGGCTGTGAGTCGGGCTTAAGTCAAGTCTCCTTCATTTATACAGTGCTTTTAACAATATAGATTGTTTCAAAGCGGCTTTACAGTGATAATAGGAGATTACAGTAACAGAGATTGTTTGGGCTTTACAGCAGCTCTAGAATAAAGTTATTGTCCAGATAAAGTTAGTTTTGATTGATTCACTTCCGTTGCAACGATCATTAGTTATTAACTTGGGGGCCCGCTAATGCCTGGTTCAGATCACACGATTTTAGCTAGATTTTGGCACGATCCGTTTGACGTAGGGTGTCGTGGGGATTCGTAAATGACAACGGGCGTCAGGACGCAAGATTCGATCGTTTCATCTCGTATAGTGTGTCATAGTGGGCGACAACCGACGTCACGTCTGCGATGCTTCACGACATCACGATAATAAGACTAGCATGTTTAATTTTTTTTCCCGGTCCTCCACGACGGTTCCGTCAAGAGTGAGTGAGTGAGTGAATGTGTCTGTGCACGAGTGAGTGAGTGAGTGAGTGAGTGAGTGTGTCTGTGAGTGAGTGAGTGAGTGAGTGAGTGAGTGTGTGCGTGCGCAAGTGAGTGAGTGCGTGCGTGCGCGAGTGAGTGAGTGAGTGTGTGTGTGTGTGCGTGCGCGAGTGAGTGAGTGAGTGCGTGCGCGAGTGAGTGAGTGAGTGTGTGCGTGTGCGAGTGAGTGAGTGCGCGAGTGAGTGAGTGTGAGCGTGCGCGAGTGAGTGAGTGA
>CM038638.1:1250084-1282584 GCA_021554675.1 Leuciscus idus | reverse complement strand
TAAAACTAAAACTATTTCAAACTTAAAACCTTCAAACTCCAATTATAAAACTACTTCAAACTTAGAAACGTCTGACTTAAAGCTGTGAAGTCTACCTCAAACATTATGGTCCGGCTTTCTCTAGCAAACTTAAAGTTTGTATCGATGAACCTTTTTTTTCAGGTCTAGGTGTCAGTAAATGAGTGAGAACATGATCATCTTAGTTCATGTCATTTTCTTTGTTTTACCTTTTCAAAACAGGTACGGTTAGGACTGGTGTAGTGGTATGGATAGGGTTAAGGGATTAAGGAAGGTCAACAAATGAAATGTTAGTACAGAGTAGTTTATTTGCTGGTTTGAATGTAATGAAGCTTCGACTCTGATCATTACTGTGATGCTGTCTGTGTTTTCAGTCGCCGGCTCGGCATCCAGCGTGAAGAAGAAGCGTAAGAGAGGAGACGGCAGTCGAGTGGAGAGTGAGGAAGATGGAGAGAAGAAGAAGAAGAAGGAGCCGGTCGCTCGGCCAAACTACTTTATCTCAGTGCCAATCACCAATCCAGAGGTACGGGAGTCTGTGTACTTCACTATCCTCACATACTCCATCATGTGTTCCCTGCTATCTGTGAGCCACTGGTTGTGAAGCTGTGTGTGTGTGTGTGTGTGTGTGTGTGTGTGTGTGTGTGTGTGTGTGTGTGTGTGTGTGTGTGTGTGTGTGTGTGTGTGTGTGTGTGTGTGTGTGCGTCAGATCAAGCAGGCGGTGCAGGACGTGCAGAAGCTGGTGCTGGAGAAGGACTCTCGTCTGTCGCGAGCGCTGATACCTGTGGATACTCTACACATTACTCTACTAGTGGTTCACCTGAAGACACAGGAGCAGGTTGATCTGTAAGAACACACACAAACACACACACACACACACACACACACACACACACACACACAGGACAGCTGAATGTAGCTCAGGGCTCTCCATGCATGGATTCAGTTTAAATATGAACCACAATTACACTCTGTCCTGAGCAGATGCAATTTGTCTGCCACATCAGACGCCATAAAATTAATCAAAAATCACAGCCAATCAGGAGAGAGTGTGGGCGGAGTCTCTCTGCAAACTCACTACACGCAACCAAATCAATCCAAAATCACAGCCAATCAGGAGAGAGTGTGGGCGGAGTCTATCTGCAAGAGCACTGCACTCACAACCAAATCAATCAGAAATCACAGCCAATCAGAAGAGAGTGTGGGCGGAGTCTCTCTGCAAGAGCACTGCACACAACCAAATCAATAAAAAATCACAGCCAATCAGGAGAGAGTGTGGGCGGAGTCTATCTGCAAGAGCACTGCACTCATAACCAAATAAAAAATCACAGCCAATCAGAAGAGCGTGTGGGTGGAGTGACATTAAACTTTTAAAAGTATGACAATAATACAAAAATGCACTTATTATGTGCTTTATTTAATTATAATATAAGTATTGTCATACTTTGTAACAAAATGTCAAAATGACTTCAATTATTGCTAAATAAATTAATCTTAATTAAATAATGTAACAATCAATTATTGGACAGTTTTTAATAATTCTGTTGTCCATTATTCCTTATGTAACACACGGCTTATTGCTCTTTAAAACAGCAGCGACAGCTATATGATGAAGGACACATTCTGTTCATCAGTAATGTTCGCTGTGTTCACTCTATGTTCTTGGCAGTCCTCTAAAGGCACATCTCCCTGACAGCACGCTTCACCCCAGCCTGACCCTGGCCTGACCCCGGCCTGACTCCGGCCTGACCCCGGCCTGACCCCAGTTAACATAACCCAGAGCATCAGCTGCTCCGTGAAGAGACTAGTTGTCCAAACCAAAGACATTTTATTGTGTTTGAAGGCCACATGTGAGATCTATCAGAGCGACATGCGCATTCATCTCAGACCACAGCAGTGATGATGACATGCCTTCACTGTTTATTGTGTGTGTGTGTGTGTGTGTGTGTGTGCAGTGCCGCGTCCACACTCTCAGCGCTGGAGTCTCCTCTGAACACACTGCTGGCGGGACACAGGCTGATCCTGCCCTTCTGTGGAGTCGGACACTTTAAACAGGAAGTGGCGTTTGTCCAGATCACAGAAGGAGAGCATCTGAACACACTCGCGCTCATCGCAGGTACATCGCTCTTCCTCACTCCTCATCCTCTGCTCTCCTTCACAAATAAACACACACCATTCGTTCAGTAGTTTAAAAGCTGTACTTTATTATTTCATTGATAAATGCGCTCAATCAGTGTTTCAACAGCATAAAGACAGTTGTAAACAATGTCACATTCATAGTCAGCAAGAGCGCTCTCGCCACCAAGTGGACAGGGGTGAGAACTACAGTTACAGGGTGCAGTACATCACTCAGTGTAATCTGTCAAAATGACGGACAGCTTTCAGATTTTTCACTGTACATGTTATGTGTAGTTTAAAGGGATTGTTTACTCAGAAATTATCCTTCTATCATCATTTACCTGCCTTAAAGGATTAGTTCACTTTCAAAAAATGTTTTTGCTGATAATTTACTCATCCCGATGTCATCCAAGATATCCATGTCTTTCTTTCTTCAGTCAAAAAGAAATTAAGGTTTTTGAGGAAAACATTCCAGGATTTTTCCACACAGAATGGACTTCAATGGCAACCAACTATACCAATGTTCACAGAAGGTTCAAATGTCCGTCTCAATGCAGCTTCAAAGTCTCGACACGATCCCAGTCCAGAAATAAGAGTCTTATCCAGCGAAACCATCGGCCATAAAAAAAAAATAAAAATAAAAAAAAAAAAAATATATATATATATATATATATATAAATATATACTTTTTAACCACAAATGCCCGTCTTGTACCATCTCTGAGATGCGCCATTGGAGGAATACATCAGATGTATTGCGTCATCACGTTGGAAAGGTCATGAAAATTTTTTTAAATAATAATAATAATAAATTAAAACAAAGATGTCGGACGATTTTGAAGTTGGAGGAGAAAATGAGATGAATTTTTCGCCCTTCCCTCCTTTTTGAACCGGAGAACACAGACAAATAACTTGGATGACGTGACGCGTGACCTTTCCATCGTGATGATGCAATACGTGGCGCGTCTCAGAGATGGTACACGACGGGCATTTTTGGTCAAAAAGTATATATATATATATATATATATATATATATATATATATACACTGCTCAAAAAAATAAAGGGAACACTTTTTAATCAGAGAATATCATCAAGTCAGTTAAACTCCTGGGATATTGATCTGGTCAGTTAAGTAACAGAGGGGGTTGGTAATCAGTTTCAGCTGCTTTAGTGTTAATGACATTAACAGCAGGTCCACTAGATGGGCAACAGTGAGACAACCCCCAAAACAGGAATGGTTTTACAGGTGGAGGCCACTGAAATTTTTTTCCCTACTCATCTTTTCGGACTGTTTTTCACCAGTTTTGCATTTGGCTAGGGTCAGTGTCACTACTGGTAGCATGAGGCGATACCTGGACCCTACAGAGGTTGCGCAGGCAGTCCAGCTCCTTCAGGATGGCTCATCAATACGTGCCATTGCCAGAAGGTTTGCTGTGTCTCCCAGCACAGTCTCAAGAGCATGGAGGAGATTCCAGGAAGACAGACAGCTACTCTAGGAGAGCTGGACAGGGCCGTAGAAGGTCCTTAACCCATCAGCAGGACCGGTATCTGCTCCTTTGTGCAAGGAGGAACATGATGAGCACTGCCAGAGCCCTACAAAATGACCTCCAGCAGGCCACTGGTGTGAATGTCTCTGACCAAACAATCAGAAACAGACTTCATGAGGGTGGCCTGAGGGCCCGACGTCCTCTAGTGGGCCCCGTGCTCACTGCCCAGCACCAGGGAGCTCGATTGGCATTTCCCATTGAACACCAGAATTGGCAGGTCCGCCACTGGTGCCCTGTGGTTTTCACAAATGAGAGCAGGTTCACCCTGAGCACGTGACAGACAGGAAAGGGTCGGGAGAAGCCGTGGAGAATGTTATGCTGCCTGTAACATCGTTCAGCATGACCGGTTTGGTGGTGGGTCAGTGATGGTCTGGGGAGGCATATCCATGGAGGGATGCATAGACCTCTGCAGGCTAGACAATGGCACCCTGACTGCCATTAGGTATCGGGATGAAATCCTTGGATCCATTGTCAGACCCTATGCTGGTGCAGTGGGTCCTGGGTTCCTCCTGGTGCACAACAATGCCCGGCCTCATGTGGCAAGAGCATGCAGGCAGTTCCTGGAGGATGAAGGAATGATACCATTGAAGGGCCACCACGCTCACCTGACCTACATCCAATAGAACACCTCTGGGACATTGTGTTTCGGTCCATCTGACATCACCTGGTTGCACCTCAGACTGTCCAGGAGCTCAGTGATGCGCTGGTCCAGATCTGGGAGGAAATACCCCAGGACACCATCCGTCGTCTCATTAGGAGTATGCCCCGACGTTGTCAGGCATGCATACAAGCACGTGGGGGCCATACAAACTACTGAGTACCATTTTGAGTTGCTGCAATGAAATTTCAGCAAAATTGACAAGCCTGCTACATTATTTTTTCACTTAGATTTCCGGGGTGTCTTTGAATTCAATCCTCTGTAGGTTGATCATTTTCATTTCCATAAAACGATGTGGCATCCTTTCGTTCATAACACATTACCCAGTCCATATTAGTATAGATATCCAGCATGACATTTTTCCCCATTGAGATCTGATGTGTTTTCAAAGTGTTCCTTTAATTTTTTTGAGTAGTGTATATATAATTTTTTTTTGAAAATGTCCAATCGTTTCGCCAGATAAGACTCTTATTTCTCGACTGGGATCGTGTCGAGACTTTGAAGCTGCACTGAGACGGACATTTGAACCTTCTGTGAACACTGGTATAGTTGGTTGGCATTGAAGTCCATTATGTGTAGAATAATACTGGAATGTTTTCCTCAAAAACCTTAATTTCTTTTCGACTGAAGAAGGAAAGACATGGATATCTTGGATGACATCGGGGTGAGTAAATTATCAGCAAAACATTTTTTGAAACTGAACTAATCCTTTAATGTTCCTTAAACATGACGTACGTTCTTCTGCGAAACATAAGAGAAGATATTTTGAGAGATGTCTCATTGTTTTTGTCCATACAGTGGAAGTCAGTAGAGTCCAAAACTCTCTTTTGAGCTTTGATTGATTGATTATTCAGATATTCCAGATACTTCCTCACGTCAC
The DNA here is from genome assembly GCA_021554675.1 of Leuciscus idus. Lineage (NCBI taxonomy): Eukaryota > Metazoa > Chordata > Actinopteri > Cypriniformes > Leuciscidae > Leuciscus > Leuciscus idus. Next base: position 1,277,365 of record CM038638.1, on the reverse strand, counting down.
AATGTAAAATATTAGCATAACGCCGCTCAAAGACGCATGCACAGAGAGAAGGCGTTTGGTGAATTATAATGCTGTCGTCATGTCGTGGCGTACCGATGCTGGTTACAAACGATCCGCTTGATCATCCACATTTACAATCCGACTCGTGCTCGAACTGATACGGTGAAACCAACGACTGAAGCTTACGATTATGGTAAGGGGTGTTACGTTTCAGACACGCACTTGAGGTGTCTGGCCAATCACAACACACGGGGTCAGCTGGCCAATCAGGGCACTCTGAGCTCTGCAGAAGGCGGGGCTTTGTAGAAATCAGTGCGGAGCTGCAGTAATGCATTAAAGCACCTTTTCTATTACACCCAATAAAGAAAAGAATGAGAGTGAGTGGATGTGTTTGATGGTCTCTTCAGTCTTCAGACTCTCAAACATAATCATCCATTGTACCAAAATAAACCCAGAGTTGAGGTTTTACTGCTTCCAGTATTGGCGTAATCAGATTAATATGACATGTAAAAAGCCTCTAATATTCGCTGATGGTGTTTATGAGCACATTATTCTGGATCCCCACAGGAAGTGGAGTGAGAACACGTTCAAGGTTTAGATGCACAAGACACTGAGAGCTCAGGCTGCTAATGTCATCTCGCTCTTTCTCGCCCTCTCTGTATTGATTATGTCTTGTCTTACATTGAGGACGGTGAGACAGTCTCGGTCCGGTCCGGTCCGGTCCTCGGGAGGCTGTAAATAGACTATCCCAGGATGCATCTGTGTCTCTGAGGCTGTGTGTGTGTGTTGTTTCTCTCCACCCAGAGAGTGTGAGGAAGGCGTTTGAGGAGAGAGGCATCGTGTCTGGAGATGACAAAGCCTTCAAACCTCATCTGACGTTTCTCAAACTCTCACGAGCTCCCAAACTACGCAAGCAGGTGAGAAGCGCTCACGTGTGTGTGTGTGTGTGTGTGTGTGTGCAGAATACATTACCTGTAACACAGCATTGAGTCAATGACAACAGTGATCAGTAGATAATTGTAATTTATTTTTGGAAATCATGATTAATTATTCATCAGTGCAGTCGCAGTTATGTAAGTGTGTGTATAATTCATGCAAAATAAAAATCAGCTTTTATTAGTGAAAGCGCGCCTGACGTGCCCATTTTGAAAGCTATCAATTATACAGAACCGTTCACAGGTTTTGGGTCAGTAAGACTTTAATTTACTTTTATAGAAATTAATAGTTTTTCGCTATGGACACATTGAATTGACGGTAATGCATTTATAATGCTGTTCTTTCTATTCATCAAAGAATCCTGAATGTTTTCTTGTTTTCATAATAATCATAAATGTTTCTTGAGCATCAAATCATCATAGAGTGATTTCTGAAGGATCGTGTGACACTGAAGACTGGAGTAATGATGCTGAAAATTCAGCTTTGATCACAGGAATAAATTACACTTTACTGTATATTCACATAGAAAACAGCTGATTTAAAGTGCCTCTGTTGTCTCTATTCATGCAGTGTGTAATACAGATGTTTGTGAATGTAAAAGGTTTCAAAGATCAAAGGTCAGATTGCGTTTACATGCACTCTCATAGGCTGATTATGATCAACACATGTGCTCATTTTCTTTTATCGGCGTAAGGTCATAAACGGCTTAAAGGAACACTCCACCGTTTTTTGAAATAGGGCTTATTCACCTTCTTTCCTACATTTAGATAGGTGGGCAAATGCATTTTTGTCTCAGTGCATGCATTGTTTTAGTTTGACAGGGTCGGCGCTAGCTTAGCTTAGCATAATGAATGGAATCCTTTGTTGCCAGCTAGCATGTTCTGAGTAAAAGTGATATAAAAAAATTTAAAAACCCACCTAATTACTTCTTGTGGCCTGCGTATTCACAACAAGTACAAATAGCGATGCAGATTAACACTAGACGATTTCCTAGGCAGATATTGACATGGGACTATATTAGGGGGAAGCACAGGTGAAGCACTGCTACTTGGGCGCAGAGATATCACGCCCAAGTAGCAGTGCTTCGCCTGTGCTTCCCCCTAATATAGTCCTTAATATATAAGTCAATATCTGCCTAGGAAATCGCCTAGTGTTAATCTGCATCGCTATTTGTACTTGTTGTGAATACGCAGGCCACAAGAAGTAATTAGGTGGGTTTTTAAAAATTTTTATATCACTTTTACTCAGGACATGCTAGCTGGCAACAAAGGATTCCATTCATTGTGCTAAGCTAAGCTAGCGCCGATCCTGTCAAACTAAAACAATGCATGCACTGAGACAAAAATGCATTTGCCCACCTATCTAAATGTAGGAAAGAAAGTGAATAAGCCCTATTTCAAAAAACCGTGGAGTTCCTTTAAGCATAAACCGGTCGGCACTGGTAGTGGTTTGCCGGTCGGCACTGGTAGTGGTTTGCCTCTTACTCCACGATTACGCACGGCATGTAAACGCATGAACCTGCTGTCTGTCGGCTTACTGAAGTGCGCATGTGTGAAACGTGACAGGAACGCATCCTTACTGCAGATTTAAGCATCCAGACAGAGAGCGTTTCGCAGGAAAGCAAGAAGGAAATATATCACTCTTTCATGACCCAGAAAATGCTAAAAATGTGCTCTCATCTCAGCAGAAGTAGAAGCGGTTCGGTCAGAGCGCCGCATCATCACTGCATCAGAGGATAATAAACGAGCTGAACGTTGCAAACTTTATCATCACAACTGACATAACTAATGAAATACTCTGAGTCAGATACACAGATGATTATGTTTTGATGTCACACAGGGGCATGGCCTGATTTATTAATAAAGTCATGTAAACGCGGTTCACTTGCGTCGTCAGGTTACTGGTTTACATCTACATTTAATCATTTAGCAGACGCTTATATCCAAATGAGGAGAGCAAGAGAAGCAATTAAAGGGTAACTCTCGCCAAAATTGAACCTAGGCACTTTTTGTTAATCTATCCGAGTCAAACTTTCGTGTAAAAGCATTATTAGAAGGGAAACGGCACTTTTAAGATTGACCGTATTTTCATTTTCGGTCTAAATGCCTTGTGAGTGGGAGTGCTGGGGCACTACAGTGATAGCATCAAAATGGCTATTTTTAAAACACTAAGAAGGCTCGACACAACATGAAACTGTGCTGGAAGTGTCACCAGAGGCTCTACACATGAACTCCAGCACTGAGAACAGTGTGTGTGTACACAGAGTTTACTAACACGAAAGGTTTTGTACAGCTCGCTGTGGCTGTTGTTCTTCCCGGCCGCTGCCATTTTGACTGATATCACTGAATCATTTCATTATTATATGAGGATCCTTTTTCAGTAACAAGGTCTATATTGATTTTCACTAACGAAAAACAACAAATTATCAGTGAATTTATATGGAACTAAGCTTTAGGAGCTTTCCATCTTTACTCTCCTCATGTTACGTTGCATTCGGAGATCGACTACTTTTGACTGACAAAATGCCGGCGGACGGAAACACGAACTGATGAAGTGAGTCGTACAAAACCTTTCTTGTTAGTAAACTCTGTGTACACACACACTGTTCTCAGTGCTGGAGTTCATGTGTAGAGCCTCTGGTGACACTTCCAGCACAGTTTCATGTTGTGTCGAGTCTTCTTAGTGTTAAAAATAGCCATTTTGATGCTATCACTGTAGTGCCCCAGCACTACCATTCACAAGGCAATTTGACCGAAAACGAAAATACGGTCAATCTTAAAAGTGGCGTTTCCCTTCTAATAATGCTTTTACACGAAAGTTTGACTCGGATATATTAACAAAAAGAGCCTAGGTTAAATTTTGGCGAGAGTTACCCTTAAGCTAACAACAGGACAACAATAGGAGAACAATAAGCAAATGCTGTGGACGGGGAAAACTGGTTATTTCAATAAGCTTCATTATTAGGGGCCAAGCACAGAATGTGCGTAGGCACCTATTGTATCTGTTGGCGTACCAAAAATAATTATTCTTTTTCTTCCGATCTGGGAGTCTATGGCAGCCCATAGAACCGCTTGCGGGAAAGTTGTGCAATTTGGCACACTGATAGAGGACAGACTGAACAGTCACCATAGCAAATTTGGAGTCTCCAACTCATTCCCTCTAGTGCCACCAGCTGTCCAAATTTGCACTCATGTTTATGCTAATAACTTTTGAACCACAAGGGCTAGAAACAAAATTCCTCTTTCCTCTGATTCCCTAGCTCAAGACGATCCGATTGCACCCTATGACGTAATTTTCCGTCATGGAAAGTTTTCCACCATTTAGAATTTTCCGAAAAACCTACTTTTTCGAACTCCTCCTAGGCCGTTGCTCCAATTTTCACGAAAATTTAACCAGATCATCTACAGACCATGGCGACAAAAAGTTATGGAATTCAAGTTGATTCGTCAAACCGTTTTCGATAAAGCCACGAACAAATTTTACGTAGCGCTTGCGAAAACAGACGTAAGGCTGTATCTCCGCAACGCTTTATCGGATTCAGACCAAACTAGGTATATGTCATCCCAACCATGACCTGAGGCTACGTGCTGCGTTTCGGCGCAGCGCCACCTACTGGTCCGGAGATATGAAAAATGGCTATTTTTGCTTATAACTTCTGAACAGTTTGTCCAAAAATCATAAAATTGGTCTTGTTAGATTCAGGGCGACATGCTGAGTCGACTGATATCCAATTTTACCATATCAGCCATTTTGACTGTCGGCCATTTTGAATTTTGTGCTAAAATGCTGTATTTTACGAACGCATAAACGGATTGTTACGAAACTTGGTATGGGTCATCAGCACGATGTCCTGAAGGAGCCTGAGAAGTTTCGCAACAGCGCCACCTAGTGGGGAATTTTTTTGTTCAAATGCTCATAACTTTGGGTGTGGTCGACTTATTTTCACGAGACTCATCTAATTAGACTCCTGAATCCTTGCCGAGTCCTACGATACCAAACATGCTAGGTTTCGCCTTACATTTTGTGCAGCGTTGTGATTTAGCGCTTAAAAAACATTTGGCTATATCTTCGAAACCGCTTGTCCGATCGAGACGAAACCACCATCAGAAGTTCGGAAACATAGGTCGATATCTAAACTTCTATGCCCAAATGAAAAATATTGATAGTAAGGGGTAGTAAAATTCAATCAAAGTCATGTGTCAGTCATTTTTTACGTGTTTTTTCATATAAATGTCTATAACTCGGAAGCGAATTGAGATATTTTCACCAAAATTGACACACATATGTATGGGCTCACTCTGAGGACACATAAAAAAAATGGTGTGACTGAGCCTCTTGGTGGCGCTATAATAGAACAAAACATGAAATTCCCATTGACTTCAATACAGTTTTGTGAAATAAAATGCTTTACTAAACAAATGCATTGGTGTAATATTACGAAACTCAGAATGTGCCATCAACACCATCCCCTGAAGGTACCCAAAATATTTCGAAACAGCACCACCTAGTGCTCAAAAGTTATAAAAACATTTCCAAAAAGGATAATAACATTTGATTAAATCTGGCTATTGAAATGCCACTGGTCTTAATAGATTCCTTGGGTCAAGCCGAGAACATAGATACCAAGTTTTCCTTATTTGGCCGAACTTCCTGTCCACCATCTTGATTTTCCGTCAAAACCTACTTTTTCGAACTCCTCCTAGACCGTTTGTCCAATTTTCACCAAAATTGAATCGTATCATCTCCATACTGTGCCGACTAAAAGTTATGGATTTCGTGTTGATAGACGAAACCGTTTTCGTATAGCGCAGCAGCAAAGTTGAGGCATGATGCTAAAAGCACTATTCAGGCTTTATCTCTGCAATGCCTTGACATATTGACACCAAACTTTGTATGTGTCATTGTCACTTTACTCTGACCACATCACATCAGTTTTGTAACTGTGCCACCTATTGGTCGAAAGTGATAATCAATTAAATCATATTTTGAATTACTTTTTATATGATTTTTCAGCCATTTCGCCTAAAATCCTCTTTAAATGTCTTTAATTGCTCATTGTTGCAGTTGGTCTGACATCTTCAGCCATGTTGGCATATCCTGTCATCTGCTTGCGCTTGGCCCCGATAATTGCTGCTTGCAGCTATATTTTAGTTATAAGCTTACTGGTGAGCATGTAAACGTACTCTTTGTCTCCTAAAAGAAAGAAGCGATTCTGTCAGTCAGTAACTCCAGTCTCACTTCCGGCTGAACCTTTGTAGGTTTATAACTAATTTGCATAATGCCAGCCTCTGGTCTTGATTGGCTGAACAGTGTCTGCTTTGCCCCTCAAACACTGTAGTGTATCTGAGACTGGAAGAGTTTGGTTCGTGTTGTTCATGACGACAAGACGCTGTTTTCTGCTGACAAAGCAAATCCACCAATCAGAGCAGAGCAGAACAATCACAACAGACTGGGCCATCTGACCAATCAGAGCAGAGCAATCACAACAGACTGGGCCATCTGACCAATCAGAGCAGAGCAGAACAATCACAACAGACTGGGCCATCTGACCAATCAGAGCAGAGCAGAGCAATCACAACAGACTGGGCCATCTGACCAATCAGAGCAGAGCAGAACAATCACAACAGACTGGGCCATCTGACCAATCAGAGCAGAGCAATCACAACAGACTGGTCCATCTGACCAATCAGAGCAGCTCTCAGAAAGGCGGGCTTTAAAGGGGTCATCGGATGCAAAATTCACTTTTATATGGTGTTTGCATATAAATGTGTCTTTGCAGTGTGTGGTGTACACCACCGTACAATGAAGAAAATCCATTCACTAGCCTAAACGCCTAAACCCTCTCAATAATCAGGCCGTTTGGATTTTCTGAGCAATATGATGTCATATTGCTTATGCTCCGCCCACGACCGCTGACAACTTTAAAAACCTCGCTTATCGGGCTTATGCTACTCTGAATAATGCCTGAACTTCGTATTTTGAGCACTTCTTGCGTTGTTTTTGCCTCTTCATGATGACTCGCTTAACTTAGTCCTAATCTGTAAGTCGCTTTGGATAAAAGCGTCTGCTAAATTACTAAATGTAAATGTAAATGTAAACCTATTATAGAAGAAAACAAAGCAGCATGAGGAGCTTTAAAAGAACATGATAGTGCTGAAATTATATTTAACAATATTACAGTTTTTACTGTATTTTTGATTAGAGAAATGCAGCCTTGTTTCAAAAACATGAAAGCCCTAAAGTGCTCTAGATTGATGGTGTTGTGAGGATGAAGCCGTCTGGTCAGACAGTGAGGGGTGAGACCGACGCCAGATCTCCTGTTCCCGCTCATCACTCATACACAATCAGATCACACACACATTACACAGCTTGAACCCGCTCAGACTCGAGTGCTTCCACTCCCAGTGCTCATGAAGACTCTCTCCACATCCGCTGAGCTGTGTGTGTAGTGTGTACGTGACAGACGGACTGAGGCTTCTTCTCCATGTGGAGGACACAGATCGGGAGGTGTGTGTGTGTGTGTGTAATCTTCCCACAGCTCAGGCTTCCTCTCGAGGTTATCGGCCCCGACAGACACTTCCAGCCCCACTGGACTGTCTCTTGTGTGTGTCCTTCTGCTTGCTCTGGACTCATTGTGTGACGTGTGTGTGTGTGTGTGTCTTCGCAGGGCGTTAAGAAGCTGGATCCCGCTCTGTTTTCCGACTTCGAGAGCCGTGTGTTCGGAGACGAGTGTGTGTGTAGAGTGGACCTGTGCTCCATGCTCAAGAAGAAGACCTCAGATGGATACTACCACCGCGAGAAGAGCGTCACGTTCAGTGAGTAAACCTGCTCTGGAGGAAAGCGTGTGTGTGTGTGTGTGTGTGTGTGTGTGATGACGATGCGGCTGTGCATCAGTCTGGTGTGAAGCAGTGCTTCTGGACTGGATGGGTCTTTGACATCATCATCTTCATCAACATCTTCTGGCTTGTGATTTGGGCTCAGGTTTGCAGGTCATTTCCAAACTCTAGATCTTTACTTCCAGTCTGGAACTGTGTGACGGGTTCAGATAATAATGGCGTATTATAAACCACAGTACTCAAACCCGCTGTGAGTCGACCGATAGTGGACTCTACCGAGACTGATATTTAGGTTTGACCGTACAATACATGCCGATAACCAATATTTTTTAATGGATACTGGGATTAAAAACGAACATAACACTCCAAGTAAAACAGTGCTGAACTGAAATGTGCTAAAAGAAATAATAAATATATAAATATGAATATATTAAAACGAGAAGTTGAATGAACTCTACAGAAAATAAATTAAACATTAAAATATTACAGGTCAAATATGTGTTTCTTTAAGAGTCGTGCTCAAAGATGGCCATATTTAAATATCTGAAAAGCCCAGAGCATTAAAATGACATAAACGTAGACCTATAGTACATGTACAGTCTCTCACTTTATTTGCTTCTATTTTAAAACACTTGAGGATTATCTAATCAAAATAACAATATGTATTGTAGTCAGAGGTGGACAGTAACAAAGTACATTTACTTAAGTACTGTACTTTACTTGAGTATTATTTTTTCTGGAAACTTTTTACTTTAACTTCACTACATTTGAAAGACAAATACCGTACTTTTTACCCCACTACATTTCTGTCACTGTCCTTGAGTAGAAAGTAGTAACGTCAGTCAGGGGATGATTGTGGTTGCAGGGACCCGCAGGGGTTGCACTTTGGCTGGAAATGAAAGTCGGATTGACGTCAGAAACCGAAATCAAAAATACAATGTCTGTCCAACGTTGGAGATTAATGTCAATCTGGCGTTGGATTCTGACATCAACCTGATTTTCATTTTCAACGTTGGGTTTGGTTTTCTAAATGCAAATTTTGTCATTGTTTTGGAGCACACTAGCTTATAGATAACAGTAAGACTAGCTTATAGCTTATAGCTAACAGTCAGGCTAACATATTCATACTAAAAGCCAAACAACTTTAAATAGGACAGTATTTGAGGGATCAGCCATTTGGCTGTCCGACACCATTGTGGACGTTATTGAGTGACTTATTCAATCTCACATTCAATCCCACTACTGGAACTGTGTTCTAGAAATAAATGTGATATTGATATGAGGGAAGGCAGGCATAGATTCAGAGGCATAAGGGACTGTAAGTATTACACACAACAATGCAACAATAATAAAACAATGCATTGAAATTTTAAAGACAAGTACTTCTGTACTTTTACTTAAGTAAAAATCGGTCTTTACAACTTTTACTTGTAACGGAGTAATATTTGACCAGTAGTGTTTGTACTTTCACTCAAGTAAGGAAGTTGTGTACTTTGTCCACCTCTGATTGTAGTGATAAAAAAAGAACTGAAAGTGAATGCGTTTCTGATTTGTTTATGTTTCTGTCGACTGCATGAACATATCAATGTTGAGAGAGCAATCACGTCACTAGCTTTAATTATGCAGCTTCGCCGGCTAATGAATGCATAAAAGTGACCAGCTGGATATAAACTAAAATGGTAACAATTGCGACATTAAACATTTGGGTCAGGTTTGCGTGTGTTTTTGTCACATTGCTTTAATCGCTTGAGGTAGCCACACTACTAATGTTAGAAATTAACAAATGAATTACTTTATAATGATATGGCAATATGTACTTTAGTGTTCTGTATTCACACCGCTTCGCTGTCTGTGTTTTAAATGCACATCTGAAGTGTCGGCGCTCTCCGTGGAGCGTGATCTCTCCATGAAGCGCGCAGCCTCACGTGTTAACGTTAACAACTCAGCCAGTGATAGTTGTTATTCACGCCTCTAGAGGGCGCTCTCGCTCTGTGTAATGACAGCGCACTCTTCTCAGCCGATCCAGCAACGGATGCAACCCGGAAAAAATATCGGTGTGGATTTTTGCCGATAACGATAGTTCCACCAATCAACTATCGGTATCGATATATCGGCAAAACCGATGAATCGGTGACCTCTAGTTAGTAGTATATGTAAATGAACTGTGTTTCCTCTTTCTGTGTGTTACCTGGACCGAGTGATTCACGTTGATTTGTCTGTAAAAATGTTAGTGAAAACTACAGATTATACTTCCTCATGTTTGTATTCCCGCCCACGGACTGTCGGATCAGCAGAGGGTTATTAACCGAACAGTTAAACTGAAAATTGAGTCATACTTTATCTACTCTTTGAACAGCATTATGGTAAAACTGGATCACTATGGCAACATCTTTCTCACCTGAACGCGATAGTTTTGCTTCAGGTGGATTTCTTTGGTCTAAAACACTGTGTTTGTGCTCATCCAGTATGAAATGTCGACTGCAAGCATGAAGGTTTATCATATTTTCCTTCTCTTTATTCTCTCTGTATTTAAGATTCTTTGCACCCTTTAGTCTACAAAGCTCTGGATCCTACTCTGGAAACCCAGAGAAACTCCCACTAAACGTTTACTCTTTGAATGCTTGCACTTGGGAGCGATACAAGTCGACACCATTATGAGTAAAAGTTTGCTAAGTTGTATTTCCTACTAAAGCAAGGCGGTATTTGACTCTGGTCAAGCGTATCCAGAGCAGATTGGTGGCAGTGGCCTCGGACCGCAACAAGCCCAGTGCATTATGGGTGATGAAGTTTTACTACCAGTTTGACAAAAGGGAAGAAAACAGCGGGGGGTTTTTTCTTCAGTTTTCTGTAGTCAGGTAACACTGATGTTTTCACCTTTCTACTGCATAGGCAGACAAGTTTTATTGAAAGCTCATCCTTCCAGGTGGTGAAGTTTCCCTTTATTGAGTGCCATATTGTTAAGGCAAGACACTACAGGTTAAAACCAAGCGGCAACCTCCCTGTCTCTCTCTTGAAACCAACACAGAAGTGAATTAAACGGCAATTCATCGACTGGCCACTAGAGACCGGCTGCAAAAGTGAGTCAAATCTGCATCTCCTCCATGTTGAAATGCCCAACTTTACAGCAGAAAACACATGTTTACAGCCTGGAGCAAACAGTGGCTTTGGTCTATACAGCTAATGTTGCCCTTCATGACGACTGTGACGGGGGGGAATTTTTTTATAACTCATCCGTTTAAATTATATTAAGCCTTAAATTTCTGCATAATTAAGGGTGTGTCCACTTTTGAGTGACAGGTGGATTCCCGCTGCTGTGGTCATGAGTCATCATTAGCCGTTTGTCTGCGGTCTGTTAGCCGTCACGTTACCTAGAGCTCATTGTCTGACTGTAAAAATAAATAAATTCGGGAGTGACGCTGCCAAGATGGCGACGGTCGGCCACGCCCACTTTAGGCTTCAGTGCTGCCAAGATGGCGACGGTCGGCCACGCCCACTTTAGGCTTCAGTGCTGCCAAGATGGCGACGGTCGGCCACGCCCACTTTAGGCTTCAGTGCTGCCAAGATGGCGACGGTCGGCCACGCCCACTTTAGGCTTCAAAAACGGTCTTCAGAAACCCACGGGTGACGTCTTTTTTTTTTACAGTCTATGGTTAAAACCCTTGTTTTTTCAGACACTGGTCAATCTTAAAATGTTTAGCTATTTTGCTTCATCCATAACTTGACTTCTTTCTGACTAGTGGAAAGAAATGATCCACAATACACATTTAAGGGATAATATACATCCATCCGGTTGTTACCGCAGAATACACCCTGACAGGAAGATCTGGACCCTGATGTGGAGCAGAGGGATCTCCTGCTATCCTGAAGAAACTTATTTTGGGATAACAACCGGCTGGATGTACATTATCCTGCTTATTACGCAGGCATTGGCCTCACTAAATATTGATTTGAGCTGATATATTTAATTAGCTCATTAAACACACTATTAGCAAGAAGTTTTGAGTTAAAACGGACATTTAAGGGATAATGTTCAGACCAATCACTTATTACACTGCTTTTCACCATATGAATGACAGGGACATCAAATATTGATTTGAGATTATTTTATGATCCTTCACAGTGTACACCTGTAGTGTACTTCTACTCTATTTCATTTCTAGAAAAGCCAACAATGGACAGTAAAGACAAACCGTCAGATATCATGCTAACACAACACACATGAGGACCTGATTATCACATGCTTGATTCATCTTCTCCACACTCTTCTTCTTCTTACTCTCGCACAAGTTCACCTCACCATATATTTACATCTGTGTATTTGTAAGTATTATTTGAGTATTTGTGTATTGGAGTAGTAATCCATTGTGCTGATAACAAATCCGGCAGGCAAACTCGGTCCAGGCACAGGTGAGCAGTATATGGTGGCAGACGGCTCCCTCTGGTGGCTGGATGAGTGAATCTCACACTGAGATGTTACAGGATTCATCTAAGCAGTGTGTGTCACGGGTCCTGATCTCCACAAACACACACACAAACGTATACATGTTACGTTACAGGCTCATGACATTAAGTAGAGCTGTTAATAATAATCTGCATGATGTTGTTGAACTGCCTGGAGACACACACATCAGTGCTGTTGATCCTGCCAACAACAACTGGAACCAATAATAATGTTTAATGTTGGAGAATTAATGCTGATAGCACAGGATACTCGTTTGAGGACATGAACTCTTAAGGAATATCTTCATCTTTATTTATTATTCATCTCAACAATAAGGTTTATTTGTTAACATTAGTTCACATGAACTAACAATCAACAATAATTCTGCAGCGTTTATTAGTCTTAGTTAGCTTGAACTATTGTAAGATCAAATGTTGTAGGCTATTTGTTAATGTTAATCTAACATGAACAGTTGAATGCTGGGTAGAAACACAGGAGCTCAGGCAGGGAAGAGCGATAACCACATAATAATAATAAACTTGGACTGACGAGGGACCAGACTGAACAGGGAGTAATGGTATATAAGGTGCGTTCACACCATGTTGTGATTACAGTAATTACAAGATTTCAACTAGTAAAAACGTTGACGTCCTGTAGAGCTCGTAATTGCAGCTTGTCAGATGTGAGTTTTCTGAGAGCTCTACTTGTACCACCTGACCGCTGCATATTCCATCCATCCATCCATCCAATTGTTATCTCATCATCTGCTATATCAGCTTAAATATGAGTCATGTACAGTATTTTCTCTTGCATTGAATATGAGCTACAGACTGACAATAACTTTATTACTAGTAATTGCTGTGTAATATCTGCTAGATGAGCACTGTACTGTGAAGTGTTTCTCAGCTCAGATGCAGATAATGGCTGTGAGAATGGGAAGGACTGGTGGTGTAACTGAGGTGAACTCACTGTGAAGGGTTTCAGTGTCCGTCAGCTGGTCATGGTCTGTGATATCACACAGATGACAGCAGGGGGCAGTGTTGATCCTCTAGTTCATCTGAAGCTGGTTCTCTACAAGCACTCATTATCTCTGACAGAAGCCTGGTGTGATGAACATGGAGTGTGTGCCATCATAGTCACTACAGTAGAGCTGTGATCGTGTTGTGTTCGCATCAGTCTTGAATGAATCCCATAGTTAGTAACTGCTGTGGTTGCCAAAGTATACTGTGTCAGTGTTATCCCATAGAAGAACTGTGATTTATTATGAGTAGTCAGTGGTCTTATTATTATGGTCTTTAAAAACACAAAGTGACACTGTGATTTTTGTTTTGGTGGGTTAATGTGAGGAATAAAAACTAACTTTTGTCCTCCTACATTTATTTCAGATGGTTTATTTTCCACTGAGGTCGAAGTCTTCAGGAAACGCACACGTTTGTTCTCTATAGTAGATATGAATTGCTTATGTCACTCACATCTATGTTTACATAGGCTCAGTGAGACTGAAACGACTCGATCAGACTGAGCTCATTATAAAGGGTGGTGTAGAGCTGAAGTAATCTAATCAGCAGGGCAAAACCAAGCATGGAAAGCTTGAATTCGATGGCCTTCTCAATAAGATTCGGTAATGTCTTGCGCACTTGCGTATGTTTATTTATGTTTAATGTCTTACGAACTGGTCCATGGATGAGACTGAAAATGTACTAAATAAATCTTTAAAAAAAAGTTCCTACTGACACACTGAGGGCCCTATTTTAACGATCTGAAACGCAAGTATCAAACGCAAAACGCAAGTAACTTTGTGGGCAGGTCTTGCGGGCAAATCTAAAATGTGTTGGTCTGAAGTAGCTTCATTACTCATAGGTGTGGTTTGGGCGTAACGTGAAATAAACCAATCAGAGCGACATCTCACATTCCCTTTAAAAGCAGGCGCGCTTGTTCCATGGCGGATTGCTATTATAACGGCGGATTTGCCAGACGCACGCCAGGAGCGGTTCACAGCCGAGGAGACCGACGTTCTCGTCAGGGCCGTAAAACACAGAGAAGTGACATTGGGGATGGAGAAACACACACAAATTAGCTTCGGTTAAACAGGCGTATGATAATTTGGGTAAATGTGTAAGCTAGATTTATGCCTATTTTTTCACATCTTCATGGACACAACAATGATTTCCCTCGTGTGGAATATTTTTCCTTGTAATTATGTATGGTTTGCAAAAATGTGAACTGCTGTGTCTGTGTGTAGATGAGAGAAGCAAAGTGTATGTGCGTTGTGCACACGCTACATTGATTATGGCCAAGCATGCACCCTTAAAATAGCATCTGAACGCGCCACTGACTTTAGACTAGGTTTCTCCTGGTCAGTGGAGGAATTGTTTTCTGAAACTGCAAAATAGCACCAGGGAACGTTTGCGCCGGAACACGCCTCCTCTTTTCGCTGAACCGCCCCCGGGAGCGCAAGTTCATTCCCTAGTTTACTGACGTGCGTCTGTGGAGGGAAAAGTCCGCTGTGAGTCGGGTGCAAAATAGGAATGACACATGCGTCGTGTACAAAGTCAATTGCGCTGGGTGCAAGATAGGGCCCATAGTGTGTCAGTTTTCTTTTTAGTTATGTCATCAAAGGACAATTAAGCTCATGGTAGCTACACTTTCTCTAGTTCACATGTAAACAATTACAATTCTTATTTTTTATGGAGTATTGCAGTGTTTATTATAAAAAATGTCTCCGTGCACATCATTATTGTGTTAAATTCATGTCTTGTTATCTTAAATCAGAATAAGTTCCTCCTGCAGCATCTCTTCTCTTCTCTGATGACGAGGGCGGAGCAACCTGTCAATCACACGAGATCCACCAATAGCAAACCACAACCATCCAATCAATTCCCCACAGACACAATCAAGCCCCGCCCACTTGCGTGTTCTTGTTCCTGAAGCGTTTCACTCGGATATATACGACACAATAGGAGAGAAAAGACTAGCGCATGTTTTATTTACTAGTTCCTAATAAAACTCCAGGCCAACCGTCCATTTTATTTACTCGCCACAGTCATCCGTCTGTGAGTGTGTGTTAAAGGAGACGGTTTCTATACGGTTTCCGAGTGACGATCAATAGTCTCTCTGTGAGAGTCTCCTGCTGCTCTGATCAATACGCCCGGTCTAATTTTAGCCCTCAGGTGTCTTTCTAATGCCCAGAATACTGACACACATTAGTTGCTCGATCGCTTCAGCAAGCGTGTGCGTTCGGATGCAGAAGCCACAGCAGATCTGCACTGGAGACTGGGAGCGGATAGTCTTGCTCTTTTAGAGTATAGACACTCACCTCAGACTTCCTCTTTTCAGAAATTATGATTATGACAAAACAAACACCAGCTCATTAATAACACATGACCACATCTATTCAGTAACTCGATGTGGGCGTGGTTAGAGTTGCTCATTTCACATGCGAAGAGCTCAGCCAATCATAAGAGGGCATTTACTTTAATTGTTAGGGTCATGCGGTGGCGATGGTCATGTAAAACTAAAAATGAGACAAGAGACTTTGATCATTAACATAGACAGACGAGCAGCCCATATGATGTGTACAGTCATCAGAAGCTCATTATTCAGAGGTAATGTTCCTGTCGTGAGATGATCATCTGGACTGGCACACGCTAATGAGGCTAATGAATTAGATGAACGTATTAGTCGTCTCCTACAGCTACACACACTGATGAAGTATTTCCAGGGGAGATATTTATAGAAAGCAACACATTCTCCAAACATACAGTGGAAAACAAAATGGCCTATTTATTTTGAAACCATTTCCACTCAGAAATTATTTGCAAGTTTCACAAATAATTATAAAGAAATGGCAAGTAACACGAATTAAACGTGAAGTTTTGAAGTAGAAAGACTGAAATCGTTTTCTTCATGTAAAGCGTACTCCAGTTATTAAGCACACAGTTTATTTACATGTAATTTACAGTCATTTACTAGGTTTTGTCAAAATGTTAATTGCTGCGGTCTATTTAAAACGTAATTAATTTGAATGAATTATTCAATGAATCTTGAGTAGGTACTCATATTAAATAAGTAATTCACGAACGCTAAAAAAAGTATGTTCTGTATGGTATGAGTGTGTGTGTATGAATGTAATCCGGATTTACCACGTTCACCATGTTGTTATTATCATGTTTGTGTTGCTTCACAGTGCTTACACACTTCTTTTGTCACATACTGTTTTTCACCAACAAATATTGTAGGGAAGTGTGTGATTGCAGCGTGACTCACTCATAAAGACTTCACTTGTTTTAGTTCTGGATGAATCAGTGTTTTTGAACAAATCTCTTGAATGAATGATTCAGTGACTCACTCAAAGACTTAACTTGTTTTATTACTGGATGATTCAGTGTTTTTGAACGAATCTCTTGAAAGAATGATTCAATGACTCACTGCTAAAGACTTCACTTGTTACATTACTGGATGATTCAGTGTTTTTGAACGAATCTCTTGAATGAATGATTCAGTGACTCACTCAAAGACTTCACTTGTTTTATTACTGGATGATTCAGTGTTTTTGAACGAATCTCTTGAAAGAATGATTCAATGACTCACTGCTAAAGACTTCACTTGTTACATTACTGGATGATTCAGTGTTTTTGAACGAATCTCTTGAATGAATGATTCAGTGACTCACTCAAAGACTTCACTTGTTACATTACTGGATGATTCAGTGTTTTTGAATGAATCTCTTGAATGAATGATTCAGTGACTCACTCAAAGACTTCACTTGTTTTATTACTGGATGATTCAGTGTTTTTGAACGAATCTCTTGAATGAATGATTCAGTGACAAACACATTTTTAACAGTCTCTTGTCTTGATGTTACTGATACAATCTTTATTTGAAATGTCACGTTACTTTCTAAAGGTGATTTCCTCTAATCTGATCACTACTGTAGCCTGAAAACAGCCGGCCAATCAACGAACAGAGGGCGGGCTGAGAGCCGTGACGTAGACGCTGATTGTACCGTGGATGCGTAGATTTACTTCACATAATCTGCAAAAGTCGTTCACAGCCATGTTCACTCCGGTGTTTCGCTCGATGGTTTTGTTTTCGCATCATACATGTGTTTACAGTGGAAGTTAGATGCGGCTGAGCCAGCGCTAACACACGCCATAACCAAATGTTATGTGATTGGTTTACGGGTAACCAATGATTTTAAACTTCAGACAAGCCCCCCCCCAGCAGAGTTTGGTATTACCAGGCTACATCACAACACACAACCACATACAATCCTCTCGCTCAAACAGTAGATCAGGCCGCTAGCAACACAAGGTCATGGGTTCGATTCCCTGCAGGAACTAATCAAATCTGCGTCATGAATGCAAGATAAAAGCGTCTGCTAAATGCATGAATGTAAATGTAATATTTGAATGCCCAATTTGCCCATCATTGGCAACAGATTGATGTAGATATCCTGCGTATACCAGCATGCTCTGCCTTCATCCCCTGCTCAAGATTCCTAAAATCTACAATTTAATACATTTAGTTTGTGTAAATTGTCCTGTTGTAACAGCTGGAGACCGTATATTATTGTAACAGTTGCATCATACATGTTTTATCTTCTTTGAGATTGAATCCAGTCATGCTGTCACTGCTACACACACACACACACACATTAATATATGACAGTGTCTGACCACAGCTCATCTAGGATAAGCTCGGCTCTCTAATCCCTGGATGACATGCGTTCCCAAGAACCAGTCAAGTCTCCTTCATTTATACAGCGCTTTAACAATATAGAGTGTTTCACAGCAGCTTTACAGTAATAATAGGAGATTACAGTAACAGAGATTGTTTAGGGTTCACAGCAGATCTAGAATAAAGTTATTGTCCAGATAAAGTTAGTTTTGATTGATTCACTTCCGTTGCGAAGATCTTTAGTTATTAAGTTAGCGGCCGCTAACACACACCGTTCTAACTGAAAACCCTTAAAGGAAATACGTCTTCATAATGTTTCTCTTGTGTGTTTCTGTGTAAGTGTGCCGTTCAGTTCACACTCTGATGATCAAGTTGCAACATGCAAATCATTTTATCCCTGTTAGTTTTGGTTAATGATGTCCAGATGTGGTAAGTGTCACTTGTGCATCATCTGTTTGCTTGATGAAAGCATTGGAAGGCAGACGTTTGCCTCTCGTATTGATCAGCGTGTGTTAAAGCACAGATCTGAGAGAGAGATGCACACGTGTGTTTACAGGAACGCTTCAGGATTCAGTGCTAGTGTGAGGCATGAGGTCTTCATCAGAACAGCTGTGAAGAATTACCAATGCCTGTTTCTACATGTACTGATGATAATGGGGATGATTGATGGTGCGTTACTCGTAATAATGGCTGAGACCTTTGGTTGTCATGCAGTGGTGTGGATATCCAGGGTTAGTGAGTCTGTCTATATGTGGTGTGTGTGTATGTGCAGTAATAATGTCAAGAGAGCTGATCAGTTTGGTCTTTTGTAAAGCTGATTGTTGGGCTTTGAGTGGTGTGGTAATGAAGTCCTGATGGATAGATATAGTGAATATAGTGCTGTTTACAGGGTTCGTACAGTACATGGTGCTTTAAGTGCTCGAAGTGCTTAAGTTTGACTTTTTTTAAATGTAAGTCCTCCTGGAAAACCCTTGAAAACAGACATATTTATGAAAAGGTACTTGAAAAGTGCATGAATTATTGAAAGACAATAAATGCGAAACTATCTTTTCCCACAAAAATGTACATATAGAGCCGTTTCTCATGGCTATGAGTGTGATATTGCTCAAATAAATATCCAAGTATGCAGTTTTCATTCTTCAGGTCAATCATATATTCATGAGAGAAAAAAATCAGTTTTGAATAAAGAAAGCGATATCTTTGTCATAGTATCGTTTTTAATGGTTAAAGTTTCTGCAGTCATTGCATCCGCTGCACTTTATGTGAACCATTTTGTTTTATTAGTTTATTTTTATTTATCCATTTACCTTTTTTTAGTAGTTGAAAGATAATAAAGATATTGTTTGATAGGTGAGAGCTCTGATTGTATTCCTTTGAAAACCCAAAAAGTAGTGCTTGAAAAGTTCTTGAAAGACCTGGATTTCATCTGACGGTGTGTGTACGAGCCCTGTGTTCAGTAGTGGAGTGATGAGGTGCTGTGGCAGTGAGTGATGGGATTACATCTGACGGTGTGTGTACGAGCCCTGTGTTCAGTAGTGGAGTGATGAGGTACTGTGGCAGTGAGTGATGGGATTACATCTGACGGTGTGTGTACGAGCCCTGTGTTCAGTAGTGGAGTGATGAGGTACTGTGGCAGTGAGTGATGGGATTACATCTGACGGTGTGTGTACGAGCCCTGTGTTCAGTAGTGGAGTGATGAGGTACTGTGGCAGTGAGTGATGGGATTACATCTGATGGTGTGTGTACGAGCTCTGTGTTCAGTAGTGGAGTGATGAAGTGCTGTGGCAGTGAGTGATGGGATTACATCTGGCGGTGTGTGTACGAGCCCTGTGTTCAGTGGTGGAGTGATGAAGTGCTGTGGCAGTGAGTGATGGGATTACATCTGGCGGTGTGTGTACGAGCCCTGTGTTCAGTGGTGGAGTGATGAAGTGCTGTGGCAGTGAGTGATGGGATTACATCTGGCGGTGTGTGTACGAGCCCTGTGTTCAGTAGTGGAGTGATGAAGTGCTGTGGCAGTGAGTGATGGGATTACATCTGGCGGTGTGTGTACGAGCTCTGTGTTCAGTAGTGGAGTGATGAAGTGCTGTGGCAGTGAGTGATGGGATTACATCTGACGGTGTGTGTACGAGCCCTGTGTTCAGTAGTGGAGTGATGAGGTGCTGTGGCAGTGAGTGATGGGATTACATCTGGCGGTGTGTGTACGAGCCCTGTGTTCAGTAGTGGAGTGATGAAGTGCTGTGGCAGTGAGTGATGGGATTACATCTGACGGTGTGTGTACGAGCCCTGTGTTCAGTAGTGGAGTGATGAGGTGCTGTGGCAGTGAGTGATGGGATTACATCTGGCGGTGTGTGTACGAGCTCTGTGTTCAGTAGTGGAGTGATGAGGTGCTGTGGCAGTGAGTGATGGGATTACATCTGATGGTGTGTGTACGAGCCCTGTGTTCAGTAGTGGAGTGATGAAGTGCTGTGGCAGTGAGTGATGGGATTACATCTGACGGTGTGTGTACGAGCCCTGTGTTCAGTAGTGGAGTGATGAGGTGCTGTGGCAGTGAGTGATGGGATTACATCTGATGGTGTGTGTACGAGCCCTGTGTTCAGTAGTGGAGTGATGAAGTGCTGTGGCAGTGAGTGATGGGATTACATCTGACGGTGTGTGTACGAGCCCTGTGTTCAGTAGTGGAGTGATGAGGTACTGTGGCAGTGAGTGATGGGATTACATCTGACGGTGTGTGTACGAGCCCTGTGTTCAGTAGTGGAGTGATGAAGTGCTGTGGCAGTGAGTGATGGGATTACATCTGACGGTGTGTGTACGAGCTCTGTGTTCAGTAGTGGAGTGATGAAGTACTGTGGCAGTGAGTGATGGGATTACATCTGACGGTGTGTGTACGAGCCCTGTGTTCAGTAGTGGAGTGATGAAGTACTGTGGCAGTGAGTGATGGGATTACATCTGACGGTGTGTGTACGAGCCCTGTGTTCAGTAGTGGAGTGATGAAGTGCTGTGGCAGTGAGTGATGGGATTACATCTGACGGTGTGTGTACGAGCCCTGTGTTCAGTAGTGGAGTGATGAGGTACTGTGGCAGTGAGTGATGGGATTACATCTGACGGTGTGTGTACGAGCTCTGTGTTCAGTAGTGGAGTGATGAAGTGCTGTGGCAGTGAGTGATGGGACTACATCTGACGGTGTGTGTACGAGCTCTGTGTTCAGTGGTGGAGTGATGAAGTGCTGTGGCAGTGAGTGATGGGATTACATCTGACGGTGTGTGTACGAGCCCTGTGTTCAGTAGTGGAGTGATGAAGTGCTGTGGCAGTGAGTGATGGGATTACATCTGGCGGTGTGTGTACGAGCCCTGTGTTCAGTAGTGGAGTGATGAAGTGCTGTGGCAGTGAGTGATGGGATTACATCTGACGGTGTGTGTACGAGCCCTGTGTTCAGTAGTGGAGTGATGAAGTGCTGTGGCAGTGAGTGATGGGATTACATCTGGCGGTGTGTGTACGAGCTCTGTGTTCAGTAGTGGAGTGATGAAGTGCTGTGGCAGTGAGTGATGGGATTACATCTGACGGTGTGTGTACGAGCCCTGTGTTCAGTAGTGGAGTGATGAAGTGCTGTGGCAGTGAGTGATGGGATTACATCTGACGGTGTGTGTACGAGCCCTGTGTTCAGTAGTGGAGTGATGAAGTGCTGTGGCAGTGAGTGATGGGATTACATCTGACGGTGTGTGTACGAGCCCTGTGTTCAGTAGTGGAGTGATGAGGTACTGTGGCAGTGAGTGATGGGATTACATCTGACGGTGTGTGTACGAGCCCTGTGTTCAGTAGTGGAGTGATGAAGTGCTGTGGCAGTGAGTGATGGGATTACATCTGACGGTGTGTGTACGAGCTCTGTGTTCAGTAGTGGAGTGATGAAGTGCTGTGGCAGTGAGTGATGGGATTACATCTGACGGTGTGTGTACGAGCCCTGTGTTCAGTAGTGGAGTGATGAGGTACTGTGGCAGTGAGTGATGGGACTACATCTGACGGTGTGTGTACGAGCCCTGTGTTCAGTAGTGGAGTGATGAGGTGCTGTGGCAGTGAGTGATGGGATTACATCTGATGGTGTGTGTACGAGCCCTGTGTTCAGTAGTGGAGTGATGAGGTGCTGTGGCAGTGAGTGATGGGATTACATCTGATGGTGTGTGTACGAGCCCTGTGTTCAGTAGTGGAGTGATGAGGTGCTGTGGCAGTGAGTGATGGGATTACATCTGACGGTGTGTGTACGAGCCCTGTGTTCAGTAGTGGAGTGATGAAGTGCTGTGGCAGTGAGTGATGGGATTACATCTGACGGTGTGTGTACGAGCCCTGTGTTCAGTAGTGGAGTGATGAAGTGCTGTGGCAGTGAGTGATGGGATTACATCTGACGGTGTGTGTACGAGCCCTGTGTTCAGTAGTGGAGTGATGAAGTGCTGTGGCAGTGAGTGATGGGATTACATCTGATGGTGTGTGTACGAGCCCTGTGTTCAGTAGTGGAGTGATGAAGTGCTGTGGCAGTGAGTGATGGGATTACATCTGACGGTGTGTGTACGAGCCCTGTGTTCAGTAGTGGAGTG
This sequence comes from Leuciscus idus, assembly GCA_021554675.1. Lineage (NCBI taxonomy): Eukaryota > Metazoa > Chordata > Actinopteri > Cypriniformes > Leuciscidae > Leuciscus > Leuciscus idus. Next base: position 1,254,890 of record CM038638.1, on the reverse strand, counting down.
ATGAGGTACTGTGGCAGTGAGTGATGGGATTACATCTGATGGTGTGTGTACGAGCCCTGTGTTCAGTAGTGGAGTGATGAGGTGCTGTGGCAGTGAGTGATGGGATTACATCTGACGGTGTGTGTACGAGCCCTGTGTTCAGTAGTGGAGTGATGAAGTGCTGTGGCAGTGAGTGATGGGATTACATCTGACGGTGTGTGTACGAGCCCTGTGTTCAGTAGTGGAGTGATGAGGTACTGTGGCAGTGAGTGATGGGATTACATCTGACGGTGTGTGTACGAGCCCTGTGTTCAGTAGTGGAGTGATGAAGTGCTGTGGCAGTGAGTGATGGGATTACATCTGACGGTGTGTGTACGAGCCCTGTGTTCAGTAGTGGAGTGATGAAGTGCTGTGGCAGTGAGTGATGGGATTACATCTGACGGTGTGTGTACGAGCCCTGTGTTCAGTAGTGGAGTGATGAAGTGCTGTGGCAGTGAGTGATGGGATTACATCTGACGGTGTGTGTACGAGCCCTGTGTTCAGTAGTGGAGTGATGAAGTGCTGTGGCAGTGAGTGATGGGATTACATCTGACGGTGTGTGTACGAGCCCTGTGTTCAGTAGTGGAGTGATGAAGTGCTGTGGCAGTGAGTGATGGGATTACATCTGACGGTGTGTGTACGAGCCCTGTGTTCAGTAGTGGAGTGATGAAGTGCTGTGGCAGTGAGTGATGGGATTACATCTGACGGTGTGTGTACGAGCTCTGTGTTCAGTAGTGGAGTGATGAAGTGCTGTGGCAGTGAGTGATGGGATTTCAGCAGCTTTACAGATCGGATTAATGTTGTGATGTGTGTCATTACTGAGATAGGAAATTACTGAACAGACATCCTGACGCTCTCTGTTGGTTAGGCACGAAAGCTTTCTTTACATTAATAGAACATTCCCTGTTGGTTTGGAGAACGTTCCCCTAACATTCCCAAAACGTTCTTATTTGGTTCCTCAACAAAAGCCGATTGGGAACCATATGGAAACGTTAGGGGAACGTTCTTGCTGGGAAGACAAATTGTTTTTATTGGGTTTTTTTTACCCTAGATTTCTGTCTTAAATCCCCATCAACAATATGTTATCCTTCATGCTGTTCCGATTAGTGTAAAACAAATGAAATGCGAGTGTGCGACCCTCTGCGTACAAACACGTTCAATTCTGGGGACAAAATTTGCGTCACACTTGCATGTAAAAGTATACGCTGGGCTTTAGTCAAACCAGGGCTCGACATTAACCTTGTCATGTACTTTTCCTTCAGACAAGTAAATCAGTCATTCACTTTTTTTTCTTTTTTTTTTTTGGTGTAAATATTATTAATATTATTCTGAAGCAATATTCTCATCAGTGTTTTATCAGCTTTGAAATATTTAAATCTACATAGATTTACCCAGAGGGCATTTTTAATTTATTTAAAATTCTTAAACTTGATCAATAAAATTATACTTTTACTTTTATTATACTTTTAAACATGAAACTAAACCGCTAGTAGGTGGCGGCAAGTGACCGTCGTAATGAGTGAGTCATTGAGTCACTCATTCAAACGATTCATTCAAACGACGGATTCATTAAAGAATGAGGCAGCTGTTTATGAATGGGTCATTGACTCTTTGACTCAATCGATTCGTTCAAAACACTGAATCATTGGGTAATGAAACACGGATGAGTGTCGCTGTGAGATGCGCTGTGGTTCTGCTGAAACTGAACAAAAACAGTCAATATTGGGTCCAAAATATGAGTGGCTTAATTTGAACTGTTTATTGAACTGCTGTATGAAAAATATCTCACATTTTCAGTCGTGATGGTATTCAGGAAAACAACTCTTGAGGTTGCTTAACAGTATCACATGTTATTATGAGTTTTTTATGTGCTGTGAATAACGCAACCTTGCAACCGTCAGTACATTATACATTATATATTATTATATCCACTATCAATTGCCTCTTACACTAAGTGTCTTAAATCAGAGTAATTCTCACGTTCTACTGATTCCCTAGTTATTTTTTGTTATTGACATTAGTCAGGCTACTCAGGTCGGCAAGTACGGTTCTCTCTCACTCGCCCCTTCACAAGATACACTGGTCCCAGACAGACGGATGTTGAATTGCATTGCTTTGGAAATGTGCCTATCAGAAACTGATTAAAATATTGTATATTTCAGCTCCACTAGAGCAACAATCCAGCAAACAGACATGATAATTATTAGTCTGCACAGTTATTTCATTCCCAGCCTCTTCAGTGACGATACGTGTGTGAGGACTAAAGGCTAAAGATAAGCTGAAACCAGGAAGATGCCACACAGAATCTCTTGAGTGCATTAATCCGTGACTGAGAGTGTTTTCTGAACTCAGTAAACCAGTGTGCAGCAAATGTGTTACTGTAAAAACATCATTTGATTGTTAAATGTTCATTTTCAAAAGCTAATTATTTGATCTGCCGCCCCTCTTCTGGACTTGAATGGGTGTGATATATGAATGCTGGACTAAATGGATGTTTTTAAAGACACTAAGCAGAAGTGAAGCACATGTTTACTGTAAAGCAATTATACAGTAATGGTGGACATTTTTTTCAGATTTGAATCCCATTTCCTGCATTTACATACATTTAGGGACTGTGGTGATACAAAATCCAGATTATACAAAAGTTGATTATAATGATAAATTCTGCCAGAAAGAATAGTAGGCTACTAAACTACGTATAACAAAAATATGTCTTACTTTTTTATTGTTTAATAGGGGCCGATCGCCAAGACTTGAGAGAATCATTTTATAAAGTCAAAAATTTTCACCATTAATGTTTTGCGTGTAAATAAAATTGAAATAACGTGAGACCCAATTTCCACTGTAATGTAGAAACAACATTAAGACATATTAATATAGCTACTGATGTCTCGATGAAAATGATTTCCCCCCCCAAAATTTTTCAAATTTATTAGGCTTCAAAAATATAACAACTTTTAATTTAAGTGAACTTTAAACAATCCTCACATAAACCCATAATAAATGTCATATTTACCTGTGCCCTTCCTGTCTAACAGGTGCAAAATATTCAGAAATTAAATAAGGTTATCAAATAGTCCGCACTGCATAAATTATAAATTAAATATAGATTAATCCTCATCAAAGCTACAAACGTTCTTTAGTCTAGATCAGTGAGTGATCTGCTCTGTTCCCTGTGTTCTTTGGTTAACTTTGGAAATAAGTCCAGTCATTTTATGAAAAAAGGTTGAACAAACTGCAACAGAAGCAAACTCAACTGATTCTGTATCCTCAATATGTCCTGAGTAAGGGAAAAAAGCCCAGAAGAATCCCATTAGGGGAAAGTTTCGAAAAAGACACCAACAGCGTATTCATACGCCTATACATTCTCTTTCTCACATGAATAGGGTAAAAATTGTAACCTTTAGATATCACCATGAAAATTACTGAGTTGATTACTTGCATCAAGACAAACAAAAAATGTATTACAAGTTTTTTTAAATGGTTTGTTAACATGGACAAACAGTGCATAATCTAATTACGTATGTGCTAATTTGCATAAATCCCACAACAGATCTAATCATTGGGTATCGCCAGGTGAACATGTCTTGTTGACATATAACAGTAAAATACTTAATGTTAAGGTCTGAGTGGAACCCATTACGGCTACCCATGAGCACTAACACACAGAGGCAGGAAGAAGTACTTTAGAACAGAATACAGACAGAATTAGAGGCTGCTGTCACTTTAAGATCTGCCGCCACTGACAGGATCTCACGCATTTCATTTTCTCATTTACTCTTGACTTTCATTTAAGATTTTATTTAACTCATTTAAGACAAGAGGACACTCGACAAAACGGACATTTTGGCATAAATGTGTGTGTTATTGTTCGTTCAAGCGTGAAAGAGAACTGGATTCTGGTGCAATACCTGCTCATCAGAGCTTTCAGTGAGTGTGGACGAGACATTCCTGGACGCGGACGCATCGGCACAGGCTCTCTGTGAGTTACGCTCCTGAAGTTTACTACAGAGCGAAACTTTCTAAAACTGAACTAAAATTGACAACTAAAATACAAAGAAAATGTGAAGAAACCCCTAAACTGCACTGACACTGGAACAGTGTGAAACGCAGATCAACTGGATGATCTGTCATAAACAGACTCTCATAATGCTCTCGGTCTGGACTTCGGCTTCATAAAGTTTGGACTGTGTGCACGTTATGTAAGATTGCATAACATTTATGGCATTAGTCAGTAATGGCAGGAGTCAGAGGCGTGTGACATCGCTCTCAGAGGCCGGATGTGTACAGGATGATTGATCAAACATGAGGATCGTTCTCTTGCCCTCATGTCGACCACACCTTACTCTCTGGTGGAGCACAGGAGATATCCAGAAGATCATTGATCAACCCAACCGGTTTGGTCACCATTGACTTCCACTGTATACGAGTAACGACACTGAGGCCTCTCTGATGTGTTGCTCCACATGAGGACGAATGATCCCTGTGACAGCTTTACATGAAGAAGAGCTGGAGTGTGTGTCGTCAGTCTTCAGGCACTGGAACTAGTGTGTGACTATCTGTGTGTGAAAACAACACAAGTCTATCCAGCGTCTGCATTTAGAGGATTTTAGCCAAGTAAACGTGTGTGTGTGTGTGTGTGTGTGTGTGTGTGTGTGTGTGTGAGTGTGTGTGAGAGAGAGATTGTGTGTGTGTGTGTGTGTGTGTGTGTGTGTGTGTGTGTGTGAGTATGTGTGAGTATGTGTGAGTGAGTGTGAGTGTGTGTGTGTGTGTGTGTGTGTGTGTGAG
>CM038638.1:1152584-1245084 GCA_021554675.1 Leuciscus idus | reverse complement strand
AATCGGTGCATCTCTATGTCTACAAAATTATTTTAGATATCGTTAGCCTCATAGCATAATTGCCTAAGTCATATTTCAATGTCTTTGGAAAACAAGAAGAAACAAAAAATGACTTAGGCAATTATGCTATAACCTGTTACATTAATAGGGTTAGCCTACAAGTTTATCAGTCCAGTAGATTACATGAATAGGGTGGTGGTGACTGCAGCAGCAGAGGTGGCCTGGCAGTGGAGTCAAATTCCCGGCCTGAATTATTGTCCCAGTCCGCCACTGCACACACACACACACACACACACACACACACACACTCACACGCACACACATAGACATAATGGTTTTTATACTGTACAAACTGTATATTCTCTCCTCTTGACTTACACTAACCCGACCCCTAAACCTACCCATCACACACACACACACACACTCACACACACTAACCCGACCCCTAAACCTACCCATCACACACACACACACACACACTCACACACACTAACCCGACCCCTAAACCTACCCATCACACACACACACACACACACACACACACACACACAGACTAACCCGACCCCTAAACCTACCCATCACACACACACACACACACACTCACACACACTAACCCGACCCCTAAACCTACCCATCACACACACACTCACACACACTAACCCGACCCCTAAACCTACCCATCACACACACACACACACACACTCACACACACTAACCCGACCCCTAAACCTACCCATCACACACACACACACACACACACACACACACACACTCACACACACTAACCCGACCCCTAAACCTACCCATCTCACACACACACACACACACACACACACACACACACACACTCACACACACACACACACTCACACACACATAGACATATTGGTTTTTATACTGTACAAACTGTATATTCTCTCCTCTTACACTAACCCAACCCCTAAACCTACCCATCACACACACACACACACACACTCACACACATTAACCCGACCCCTAAACTTAACCATCACACACACACACACACACACACACACACACACACACACACACACACACACTCACACACACTAACCCGACCCCTAAACCTACCCATCACACACACACACACACACACACTCACACACATTAACCCGACCCCTAAACTTACCCATCACACACACACACACACACACACACACTCACACACACTAACCCGACCCCTAAACCTACCCATCTCACACACACACACACACACACACTCACACACACTAACCCGACCCCTGAACCTAACCATCACACAAATTACTTTATTTTTATACTTGATTTACAAGTGAGGACGTCCCTAAAGGGAGGTTTTTGGAGATTTTGTAAATTTTTATACAAATTTGTCCCCAAAATATAGTTAAGTAGGTACATTCACACACACACACACACACACATACTGCCAAACGCACAGGGTTGTGTGTGTGTGTGTGTGTGCTGTTCGCTCTCAGCGGCTCGCCACACGATTGCTGGACACGACTGTGTGTGATTCACATTTTTGCTGGGTTTATGTGGAGCTGCGGCTGATTTGCCAAACTCTCAGAATTAAGACAAAGCTATAAAGCGTGATGAATCACCAACAGAGATCTGTGTCCAGATTCAAGGCTTGTTCACACAAACAAACAAAACCTGACGCTGCTGAAAATAAATCTGCATTGCGTAAAGCTCTATATAAATAAATCGGAAGTGACATGAAATAATATCACAGAAATAATTTGAACTTGATGAAAAAGTAAACCTGAAAAAGAAATTTAAATTACAACTATTTGATTCTGTAATCGTAGTAATAAAGAAATGGTTAAAAACATACAAAGGGAGTAAACACTCTAGCCAACACTATTCATGCAATTAAATATTAAATATATCCAAAGACTTGTTTGAAGGATATAAATGGGTATTTGCTGAATGTCGGTGGTAAATGAGAAACTATTATAGCGTTAATAACCTGATCTCACCGGGGAATGCAACTGTGACAAGGCGGCGATTTCATATGAATTCATACGAAGATAATTGTACAAAAATGCACGATTATAAAGAAGTGAGCATGACGCTCTACCCCTGAACACACCCAGAAACATCAGACGAATGAGGTCATACGCAAACCTAAAGTAGTTATGAATTCCCATTTTTTGACTATATCTGATTTTTTTGATGATCATCTTTTGAAAGTGACCAATATCTGATATCTGCATTTACACTACACTTGGCGATATGAACAAAAAAATAACATTATGATATCAAGAAATCAATTTCAATAGTACATTGAGTTTAATTTATTGAGATGGGACAATAATTTCATCCTTATATCAAATTTATTTTATACAAATGTGATTATGAACACAGATCCGCTATTAAAGTGCACTACCGGTCCCGTGGTAGAACTTTTGTTAAGTGTGTCAGAGGTTCTGGGTTCGACTCTGCCCTCGGAGAGGCTTTTTCCTCATTAAAACCAAATGTGTTCATCAGATATTGTATATCAAGACATGTTTGTGTGCATTTTATTGTGTAATTTCACTGAAACGAGTAGAGAATCTCCACAGCGGGACTGATAACACTGGCAACGAGCACTCAGGATGATTATAAACGCATTTCAGCGCCTCTTATTTAACACAAACGAACGAAATTAATACTCTGTTAGTCAACTAGAGATGTTTAATTTGTTATATCTCTACCGCGAAATGTTTCCAAAAGTCTCTCTTTTTCAATGACGTCGACTCGCACTGACGGGGGAGTATCTGATTTACAAATGCACATAGAGCATCAGATTTATTTCCACTTATGAATGAGGCCTGAAACTGATCTGAGAATATCGGAATCCATGTGCTTTTTTCCTGCTTACTCGTTCGCGGGTCATATCCCATCTGTTCCACATGGGAGGAATAATGGGAATTGGGTCATGATATGGGTCTATAACTGACATATTGTGTCAGTTATTGACCCATGCCGTGTAAATAAGGCCTAAATGTCTGTTCACACCAAGATCAAGATGAATTTGCTTTACTCCAGTACAGGAGGCTCAGATTGACTCCAAGGGCCTTACTTTACCGATCTAAGCACATGGTCTAAAGCTCATGGCGGAGGTGCACTTAAAGCTTGTCCGAATCCAATTTTGCTAGTTTAACGATGGGAAAAATGGTCGGTGCTCCCGGCGCATGGTCTAAAAGGGTTGTCTCTATTCTCTTAATGAGTAACGGGTGTGTTTTGTCTCTATTCTCTTAATGAGTAATGGGTGTGTTTTGGGATTTACGTGCAATAAACCAATCAGAGTCTTATTTCCCATTCCCTTTAAAAGCCAGTTGCACTCGCGCCATGGCGGATTCGCTATTTACCTGATGGGATTTGCAAGTGGAAAAACTGAACGCTTCTCTAGCGAGGAATCTGCTCGTGCACGAGGTTAAAGCTGTGTGTGTGTGTGTGTGTGTGTGTGAGGTTAAAGCAAACATACCATCTACGGACTACGGGACAAGCCGGATTCCACCATATCTTTTGTACACAATAATAATCTTTTACATTGTAATCCTTTTATTTTTAATATTCGGCATGTTTGTGTGCTGCTGCCCTGTGTGTGTAATAAGCAGAGTGTGTGTGTAATAAGCAGAGTGTGTGTGTGTAATAAGCAGAGTGTGTGTGTGTAATAAGCAGAGTGTGTGTGTGTAATAAGCAGAGTGTGTGTGTAATAAGCAGAGTGTGTGTGTGTAATAAGCAGAGTGTGTGTGTGTATGCAGAGTGTGTGTGTGTAATAAGCAGAGTGTGTGTGTAATAAGCAGTGTGTGTGTGTAATAAGCAGAGTGTGTGTGTAATAAGCAGAGTGTGTGTAATAAGCAGAGTGTGTGTGTAATAAGCAGAGTGTGTGTAATAAGCAGAGTGTGGACCCGCCTATAGGCGCTCAATACTAACGCGCTCTTTAACAAAAGAAATATTGCGCCATTGACTTTAGACCAGGGTTCAGTTGGTCAATGGCTCAGTCTATTTCAGTTCCTCAAAATAGCAACGCTCCAACATTACGCCAGAACACACCTCGTTCTCAGACCAGCAGCCCATGGACACACAGATGGGCACAAATGCATTTGCTTGTTAGAAAATGATAACTGCGTCAGGCTGAAACTAGGAAAACACACTTTTTTGCCACTTTTGAGCTGCATTGCGCCGGGTGTAAGATAGGCCCCAGTACACTAGATGGGTGTAGAAACAAAAACCTTTCCCTTTTTTAGCCTTAGCATCCTGGAAACATTTCACTCTTGCACAGGAGAACCAAACCAAGCTCTACGCCGACCCCATGAACCCTGCAGCTTCTCACCATGTAAACCGTCTCGGTTGATTGGTTAGATACTTAAATAAATGAGCATTATATCAAAGTCAGCAGCTCTAAATGCTATAAGGATGGCAAATTAAACTCATTTGGACTTTAAAAATGTAAGATGCAGAAAGCCGAGGCTGTGATGTGGCATGCTGGTTGTTGTATTGTATTAGTGTGCCGGTTGTGAGACACTCTGGCCGCACTCCAGCAGCGTTTCTCTGAAGATGAGTTCTGGAAATAGCAGCTGGCGCTTTGCTCACTGAAGTGGGCGAAGACAAACAGACGTCCTCCAGTAAAACACATTGTTCCTGGATGGGAAGCTCAGGTTGATCGGAGAGAGGTGAGGTCGCAACCTCTCCCAAATCAGCTGACAGGAGATGAAGCTTCCTGAGGAAATGCCATCCGCACACTCTGGAACGCCTCGTATCCCTGTGTTTGGCTTGCTTCAGGAATGCTTGGATCTTTAGACTAGATAAAGCTCTGAACACAGGCTCAGTGGAGAGACATGGCTCTGCTTACGGTTTTACACAACACCAAATACACACCAATACATTCAAGACTAGTGGCAGTAAAACAACAATAACTATATTATTCCTTTTCACACAAATTATGATTACAGGGGCAGATTATCGATAATTAAAGACTTATTTTCACGCTCATGAGCTCAACACACTTTTATTATCATAGTGCATGATTTATGAAGTAAAACAGTTTGACATTTTCAATCTGTTAATCATATGTGTGTGTTTTCTGCTGTAGTAAACGCCGCTGGTACAGCAGTGTGTGTGTGAGTGTTCTCGTGATGTGAAGCGCTCGGGTACGAGTCTGAGAAACTCAAAGACTTGTAGAAGTCAAGTCATCTTCATTTATATAGCGCTTTTAACAATGTAGATTGTTCCAAAGCGGCTTTACAGAGATACAAGGATAGTTTACAGTAACAGAGATTGTTTTGACTTTATAGCAGTTGTTGAATAAAGTTATTGTCCAGCTAAAGTTAATATGATTGATTCACTTCCGTCGCAACGATCATTAGTTATTAACTTAGGGGCCGCTAACACGACACCGTTTAACAGGAAACTCTACACAGACTTTAAACGCGAAACCTGTGAAAACGCTGATGGCGTGCACATGTGTATTACCAGTTCAGTCTATTGGTATGTGCGTTTGAATATATGTGCGCAGGTTTGGAATTCCCTACAAACCAAGCCCCAAAAAACCACCTGTCTGGCCTTAAAGGTCCCATGACATGCTACTTTTTGTAGGCTTTAATATAGTCCTTAGTGGTCCTTAGTACTGTATCTGAAATCTCTTTCCAAAAATTCAGCCTCGGTGCAGAATTATAGCCACTACAAGCCGGTCCCAGAATGAGCTTCCTTCAGATGGGCCGTTTCGGTGTCTGTAGCTTTAAATACTAATGAGGAGGAGAAAGGCGGCGCAAGGTGGAGGGTGGGTGTGGCCTTGACCATCTTGCGCAACGGTACCATGCATGTTTGTTTATGTTGGATATATTGCAATGGCACGAAGACACGAAGTCGTTCAAGCATTTCAGTTTGACCCAGAATCTGATCCAGATGGAGAAGCAACGGATGAAGAAGTTGCAACTCAGCGGCTCCAGCAGGACGTTTCCGAATGGTTAGTTTAAAATATTATGTCTAGATACGGTACTTTATTCGGATGGTTTACAGTTATTATCATGTAGCTAACGCTAACCTACTGTTGCCTTTTCATGAGAGATCTGTAACGTCTGCAATTTATCTTATTACAATTACATCAAGCTCTGCGATCTTGAAATGCGGATATCGCGCGCGCCATATAACCAACAGGAAAACGGTTATCCAAATAACAAAGAAATGTACAACACTCGCGTTACAGTATGTGTAACTTGATGCTGTCTACCTTTACATTAGCGCGAGTAACTGCATAGCTAATGTGACAGCCACATTCTACGTGTAAGAAGCTAGGTAACCATAAACAGTAAAGCAACACACATATATAATTTGTTGACTTACTTGTCCGACGTTCAGCAAGCCCAGCTCTGTATTGACCATTCGATGTTCATTTGTACATCCAATTATTGAGCAATTATTATGCTTCGCTCGCTCAAAAGCCATGATATCTCGCGTGGACAAACTAAAATCGCGCGCGCGCGTTCTACTTCCTAGCTCATTTTCTCATGGGCGAGAGATATTCTCTGGGCGGGCAAAGCAGAGAAAGGGGAGGTAACATTTCTCCTTATGACGTCATACGGAGGAGATTCAAGATCAGCCCGGTTGAGCTTCCAATTTCTCAAAGGCAGAGAAAGATAGCAAAAGCTCGATTTACACAGATTAAAATTTTTAGAAACTTGGGGACCATATACAGGCTAGGGGAACTCATATTAATGTTAAAAAACCTCAGAAAGTGGAAATTTCATGTCATGGGACCTTTAACATTTCGATTCAGAATTGTGTCACTTCAGGGTAGATACGCGAACCGAATCCTCCCGACAACGCTTTATCTGTAGAGTGGGAAAGGGATCCTCCATAGGGAGAGACTAGTTGGCACTTCAGCACTGCGTTGTCATCGGGTCCAGGCGAAGGTCCTTCATCAGATCTGGATACGGCCTGGATCCGGCAGGCTGCGGGAAAACCTCGGGATAAACAAAAACACTAAAATTAGCGTAGATGCCATTCTTCTCATGAATCTATGCAGCCTAACATTGAATTATAGAAGTCTATAATGTGTTATGTGTATGCTAGGTCAAAGAGATGTGTCTTTAGTCTAGCTTTGAACTGACAGAGTGTGTCTACTTCCCAGACAATGGTAGGAAGACTGTATATTAGGGGTTTATTGTAGATAGTACATTATTTTCTAACGCGAACATTAACCCTTTTACGCCACTCACCGGACATTTAGTGTCTGAACTGCTGTGAGACATACAACAACCAACATGATATCATTAATATTTTACAGTAATGTCACCGCATGCATGTTTTTCCAATGAGCCTTTGAAACATGAAGGTGTGTTAGAGATTAAGAATTGTCTTTAAAGAATATATCTCTGAATACATTTTTGGCAGTGTCGTAGGAAAAGTTTCTCAAGTTGACTTGACCGGATCATCTGTGTGTTTGGTTGTGAGATCTGTGGCCTAGAATGACGTGCGTAGAATGATCCTAAAGGTGAATGTACAAAAGTTTCCGAATATTTATATGATTATAATTATAATATGATCTATCTTTGCATTGTAATAAACAGTGTTGGATCATTTGAATTACCAGTATAGATGAGCACAGAAAGCACAAGGACATTTTCTTGTCAGCTTTGGCCTTTATAAATCCTGATTTGTTCCTCACTTTTGACGTTCGTACATGAGTTTTATAAACATGAAGATGTCAGTGTTTGTTTGTGTGGGTGTTCAGTGATCAATGTTTTACTGTGACTGAATACAGGAAGATTTGAGAAGAAAGTCAGTGTTAAGTTGTTCTGTGTGTCAGTAGATGAACAGAGAGACTCTAGAGAGACTGTTGTTGTGTTTTGGACTGTGACTCTATGATGATTAAATGAACACAGTTGTTGTGTCAGTTATTATGAGTATCAAATCAATCACGGAATCAAATTGGGCTGGATTTGTGATTGACAGTGAAACAACTGATGCTGGTAGGTCATGTGACCGTCACAACATGGCAGATGAAGTATGTCCGAGTTTCATTAATGCTGCCCACATTCATACTATATGTATATAGAAGATACTTTTGTAACAGTTGTGAAGTAAATTCTAATTCAAATGTAGTACCTACTCTGAACAGTATGCTATCCAGTCTGTTGTGATTGGTCTGCACTGCTCTGATTGGTCAGATGGCCCAGTCTGTTGTGATTGGTCTGCTCTGCTCTGATTGGTCAGATGGCCCAGTCTGTTGTGATTGGTCTGCTCTGCTCTGATTGGTCAGATGGCCCAGTCTGCTGTGATTGGTCTACTCTGCTCTGATTGGTCAGATGGGCCAGTCTGTTGTGATTGGTCCGAAACCAAACGCCCATTAGCAAATCTGCTTTTTTCAGCTTTTCCTCAGCACTTGATTCACAGAAATACAAACAGTAACCCGTTTCAGGAAGTTCAGAATCGCTTCTTTCTTTTGGGAGATAATAGCTGCATCCCAGTTCAGAGGCTGCATCCACAAAGGTTGGACTGAGCGTTTTTAAATGGGACGGTCTAGCTCTTGTCGCCTAGCAACTGTGACCGCTGCCGTTGATGATCGGCGGTAATGTTTTCACTGGTTACAAACAGGGTTCACAACCTGTCTAAATATGTTCACCATGGTCCATTTATGTACATAATAAAGAGTATAAACTATATATAATCGCATCTTGGTAAGATATGTCAACATTTGAACCGCTCTAAAGTTTTTTTTTTTCTTTTTGTACATTTGATACAAATATTCAACGATACGTTAGATATTTGAGTAAGTTGAAACATAATACCTGCATTTAAAAGTGTAATCTGGCGTTTTCTCTCCAAAAATCCTATTGTCACCCACGTTCAATGAATCTTTGAGTTGTATCCTTCATTGCCCGGGAAACGAAGGCTGGGACGCGGTGACTCAATCGACCTTTGAAGGATGCAGCCTCTGAATTGAGACACAGTTAACTTTTTTTTTTTTTCACTGAAACATTGCAGACCTTTTACATTCACAAACAGCTGTATCACACACTGCATGAAAGGTATATCTGAAAAAGCATAATAGGGGCCCTTAAAAATGATTTGGGATTTGCTATTGAATGAGATGCACTGTAGACAGTGTGTTTTTTCCAGTGACATTCGAATCAGCAAGGAGTCAATGTGGTGTAATGTATTGTATTCAACATTATTCATGATGATTACAGTATCAAGGGAAATAATCAGCAATGTCATTTTTGTCACAATCATGACATGCAGCCCTGGAATCAAAGCTGTCCTAATTGTTGAGCATCTACAAAGCATGATCTCAGGAGTATTAATCAGCCGTGATTGAGCAGATGCGTTGAGGTGAATCAGTGGGATCTCGTCATGCTTCATCACAGACCATCTGTGTGATTCTGATGGTTTCTGATGCTGCGGTTGTGGCCAAATCACTTCAGGTTGCTAAATGTGTTGTTTATCTTGCAGATCTTCTGCAAAGCAGGCAGCGTGCTGAACGGACAAGTACGTGCTCCTCCTTCACTGTCTCTGTGTAGTGTACTTCAACCCCTCACTACCCTACTACTGAGGGCACTAGACGCAGATTCACCCCCACTGTGTGTGTTTGCAGTAGTAGAGACTGTGACGTTTTCCATTACTTTAGGGATGCACGATATATGGGTGCGCAAATCAGTATTGTAACTTCTCAGCTGATGTGCTGGAATGGAAGCAGACAATATTATATGGGGTTATTTTATTATTTTCAAACAGTGAATTATATTTCTGTGCCAGCTAACTATAAAAGAAGTACTATAAAAAGCACAACAAACATTAATGTGCAATTATCGATTGTAGCTTCAGTTTAACAGACACTTTTATCATATCAGCTATGAACAGTCACATACCTGTACAAATAACTATAGAAGAATAATTCGATAAAATTAGGGGTTATTCTATCTATTTCAAACCACAAACTATGACAATTTAGTTTTTTTTATGAATACTGTTTTAAAAAACTACTGTTCACCACCAGTTTGGGGTCAGTATTGTATTTTTTTTTTAAATTAATAACTTTTATTCATCAAGGACACTTAAAAATGTATCAAAATTGACAGTAAAGATATTTATAATGTTACTAAAGATTTCTATCTCAAATAAATGCTGTTCTTTTCAAAAAATGTATTAATCAAAAAAATCCTGCAAAATAAAATGTATGATGGTTTCCACAAAAATATGAACTGTTTTCAACATTGATAAAATCATAAATGTTTCTTGAGCATTAAATCTATATATTCACACAGAAAATAGCTATTTTAAATTGAAATAATATTTCAAAAATGTTCCTGTATTTTTGATCAAATAAATGCTTGAAATACACAAAGATACATAAAAAAATCTCACCGACCCCAAACGGTAGTGAACATATCAGCAGAATAATTGTTGGTTATTGTATTAGTCAAAATGTCTATATCTGTGCATCCCTACATTGATATTCCTGTTTATATAAATCTAAAATATCAGAGAAATAGAGTCATTGTGATGGTACATGATTAGCAGCTGTAACCCGGACCTTGCGTCTGACCGACAGTCACTGAGTAAAGGCCCGTTCACACCAGGGACGATAACGATAGAAATATAGTTCTAAAAATCATTCTCAATATTAAAGACTAGCAGAGTTCACACCACAGCTATAACGATAATGATATAGAGAAACGATATCGTTGGCGTCACTTTCAGAATTTTTTTTTTTTCAGCTGTTAAACAATAAAACATTGACAGCCAATCAGAATCCATTCTATTCATCCAATCTTTATAGTTATCGTTCGTTGGTGTGGACGCAAATATAGTTCTCGTTATAGTTATCGTTCGTTGGTGTGGACGCAAATATAGTTCTCGTTATAGTTATCGTTATAGTTATCGTTCGTTGGTGTGGACGCAAATATAGTTCTCGTTATAGTTCTCGTTATAGTTATCGTTATAGTTATCGTTATAGTTCTCGTTATAGTTCTCGTTATGGTTCTCGTTATTGTTCGTTGGTGTGAACACAAATATAGTTCTCGTTATAGTTCTCGTTATAGTTCTCGTTATAGTTCTCGTTATAGTTCTCGTTACAGTTATCTTTATAGTTATCGTTCGTTGGTGTGAACGGGCCTTTAGACGTGTGTTTGCTCATCTGATCTGTGTGTGTGTGCGCGGGTCAGCGTTCAGCTTTCACTGACCGCTCTCTCTCTCTGTGTGTGTGTGTGTGTGTGTGTAGGTGTTAAGAAAGCGGACGATGAGGAGTTAGTGAGTCTGAGTAAGCGGCTGGTTGAAGACGCCGTGTCGCGAGCTGTGCAACAGTACATGGAGGAAACCCAGCAGAACGGCTCCGCGCCGAAAGACCAGGGTCCGCCAGGGTCCGCCGGCACACTCAACAGCACCAAATGACCCCGCGACCCCTGACCCCTGACCCCACCGCCACACGCGGCGTCCAACCGCAGCACACAGGGTGTGTGTACAGAAGCTGGAGTCAGCAGACAGCGAGTGTGTGAACACTAGTGAAGCGGAGTCGAGTGTGTCGATGCACACCGCACTCAAACACACACTGATTCCCCTGTCTTCCCTCTTCTGTTCACCCCGTCTCTCACGCTTCGTGTGTGTCGGATCCTTCCCAGAGTGCATCAGGAGTCTGAACATCTAGCTTTGACATCTTCACATCGACAATCACAGTGAACTGCTCAGTGTGACCTGCAGACCAGCAGCCCAATCCAAAGCCAGACTCATGACCCGCGCTACGAACATGCCTGTGTATCTGTGTGTGTCACATGATGATGATGTGTGTGTGTGTGTGTGTGTGTTGTGCCGTAGGGTGTGTGTGCGCTCAGCACAGGATGGATCAGGAAAGAGAGCGCGGGCGGACACAGGTACAGGCCATAAAGACACTGTTAGCACAAGAAAACACTCGAGCGAAGATCCTGCAGGAGCTCAACCTGTCCGGTGGAGGAGCTGCACACTGACCTGAGTGACACACACCACCATCCCAGTGTAAAACACACACACACACACACACCACCATCCCAGTGTAAAACACACACACACACACACACACCACCATCCCAGTGTAAAACACACACACACACACACACACCACCATCCCAGTGTAAAACACACACACACACACACACCACCATCCCAGTGTAAAACACACACACACACACACCACCATCCCAGTGTAAAACACACACACACACACACCACCATCCCAGTGTAAAACACACACACACACACACACACCACCATCCCAGTGTAAAACACACACACACACACACCACCATCCCAGTGTAAAACACACACACACACACACACACACACCACCATCCCAGCGTAAAACACACACACACACACATACACACACACACACGCAGACCTTCACTGACATACAAACCAGCGAAACATCTCACACACTCTGTGTGAGGTTTAGAAAGCCACACACACACACTCACACACACACACACACACACGCAGACCTTCACTGACGTACAAACCAGCAAAATGTATCACACACTCTCTGTGAGGTTTAGAAAGCCACACACTCACACACACACACACATACTCACACACGCTCACACACACACATACTCAAACACTCTCTCACACACTCACACACTCTCACACACACATTCTCACACACACACATACTCAAACACTCTCTCACACACACACACACATACTCACACACTCTCACACACACATTCTCACACACACACATACTCACACATTTTCACACACACACTCAAACACTCTCACACACACATTCTCACACACACACATACTCAAACACTCTCACACACACATTCTCACACACACACACTCTCTCACACACACACTCACACACTGAAGGGAGGCCGGCCTGAAACAGGATTATGGTGGTCTTTGAGCTGACTTTATTTGAGCTGATTTGATTGGAGCGTCAGATGTCGATGATGCGTCAGATGTCGATGATGCGTCAGATGCCGATGATGCGTCAGACGAGCACCCACAGTGGCCTTAGAGACATCACACCTTGTTATGATATTACTGAAGAACATTTGCTTTGTTTAGTTCACAGATTCATATTTTCACCAGAACCTTAAGATGTCTTTTTCTGCTCCTTGTCCTTGAGTTTCCCGTCTCCATGAAGTGTAGAAGTGTTCATGTGAACCGGACTATGATGTCATCATTTAGCTTTGTGTTTCCCATCTGTCACTTTTTTACTCTTAAAAATAAAGGACAAGATGACGGCGACTCAGCGTGATTCATTCTCAGTGATGTGATGTTTGTTCTCAGGGTTTATGTCTGAGCGTTCACAACGCCTCCATCTCTCCTCTGATGAGCATATTGCCTGCCGTCTGCCGAGCGCGAGAGAGACGAGTCTCGAGGTGAGTGTGTGTGTGTGTGTGCTGGAGCGCAGACGCAGGAATACACACGCGCTCATTATCTGACTGCAGTTCATCTATAAAACAGTGTTTACAGGAGTTTTTAAAACTTCATCAGAAACAATCCTCTGATCCTCCTGGAGGTCCACTTCTCACATGCTCATATTCTGCACAACATGCACTGTATAGATGTTTAGTAGCAAAATATTTGTATGGAAATCATAAATTGTCATATTCAAACGCCTGGTATTTCAGAGTCACATAAATATACATTACCGTTCAAGAGTTTGACATCAGTAAAAACAGTCTTAAAGAAATTACTACTTTTATTCATCGAGGATGCATTAAATTGATCAAAAGTGACATTTATTATGTTACTAAAGCTTTCTATTTCTAGTAAATGCTGTTCTTTTGAACTTTATTGATCAAAGAATCCTGAAAAATTTAATATATGAATAAAATGTTTTCTTCTTTTCGACATTGATCATAATCATGAATGTTTCTTGATCATCAAATCATCATATTAGAGTGATTTGTGAAGGATCATGTGACACTGAAGACTGGAGTAATGATGCTGAACATTCAGCTTTGATCACAGGAATAAATTACAGAACATACAATTTTGGAATAATGTTAAAAAAAAAAGTAAAATAGGCCTATGTGTGGAAAGAAATATGAAATATTTGAGTTACATAAAAGCTTTTTATTTGTTGTCTTCCTAATTGTCCTTGAAATAGTGGTCAAGAACCCCCCCCCAACACAAAAATGGTTTGACCACTGATCAAAATTTGATGTTGTCATTTCATTTGTACGCTCAAAATGTCCTGTCAGCACAAGTCCGGTCACAGAAAAGGAAAGAAAAGAGAAGTAGAAAAGAGAGGCCTTAGAGATTTTCTAAACAAATCTTAAAAAAGGTGGTGACGGTGAAGCTGGAACTAGTAAAGTCAACGTAGAGCAAGGTAAGAAACAGTTTACGAGCCAAACAGTTAAACAGCCTACGTTTACGAGCCTTGTCAGGGGTTTTCCTGCATTGAAATATTTTTGTCCCGCCAAACCCTTATTTGATCAGTGAGTGATGTAGAGTAGAGTAGAATGACTGATGCTCCTGGAGAGGAAGAGCAAGGGAAAAGGAGAGATATGGGCGCGGGGGAGCCCATCTAAGATGATCTCGTCCCGGGCCCAGGCAAGACTGTCAGCTGGCCTGCACACAATTACTGTCATAGACTGTCATAGAATTACTGTAATAGAGTTACTGACACAGAGTTACTGACACAGAGTTACTGACACAGAGCTGACAGAGTTACAGACACAGAGTTACTGACACAGAGTTACTGACACAGAGTTACTGACACAGAGTTACAGACAGAGTTACAGACACAGAGTTACTGACACAGAGTTACTGACACAGAGTTACTGACACAGAGTTACTGACACAGAGTTACTGACACAGAGTTACTGACACAGAGTTACTGACACAGAGTTACTGACACAGAGCTGACAGAGTTACTGACACAGAGTTACTGACACAGAGTTACTGACACAGAGCTGACAGAGTTACTGACACAGAGTTACTGACACAGAGTTACTGACACAGAGCTGACAGAGTTACAGACACAGAGTTACTGACACAGAGTTACTGACACAGAGTTACTGACACAGAGTTACAGACAGAGTTACAGACACAGAGTTACTGACACAGAGTTACTGACACAGAGTTACAGACACAGAGTTACTGACACAGAGTTACTGACACAGAGTTACTGACACAGAGTTACTGACACAGAGCTGACAGAGTTACTGACACAGAGTTACTGACACAGAGTTACTGACACAGAGTTACTGACACAGAGTTACTGACACAGAGCTGACAGAGTTACTGACACAGAGTTACTGACAGAGTTACTGACACAGAGTTACAGACACAGAGTTACAGACACAGAGTTACAGACACAGAGTTACTGACAGAGTTACTGACACAGAGTTACTGACACAGAGTTACTGACACAGTTACTGACACAGAGTTACTGACACAGAGTTACTGACACAGAGTTACTGACACAGAGTTACTGACAGAGTTACTGACAGAGTTACAGACACAGAGTTACTGACACAGAGTTACTGACACAGAGTTACTGACACAGAGTTACTGACACAGAGTTACTGACACAGAGTTACTGACACAGAGCTGACAGAGTTACTGACACAGAGTTACTGACACAGAGTTACAGACACAGAGTTACAGACACAGAGTTACTGACACAGAGTTACTGACAGAGTTACTGACACAGAGTTACTGACACAGAGTTACTGACACAGTTACTGACACAGAGTTACAGACACAGAGTTACTGACACAGAGTTACTGACACAGAGTTACTGACACAGAGTTACTGACACAGAGTTACTGACACAGAGTTACTGACAGAGTTACTGACAGAGTTACAGACACAGAGTTACTGACAGAGTTACAGACACAGAGTTACTGACACAGAGTTACTGACACAGAGTTACTGACACAGAGTTACTGACACAGAGTTACTGACACAGAGTTACTGACAGAGTTACAGACACAGAGTTACAGACACAGAGTTACTGACAGAGTTACTGACACAGAGTTACTGACAGAGTTACAGACACAGAGTTACTGACACAGAGTTACAGACACAGAGTTACTGACACAGAGTTACTGACACAGAGTTACTGACACAGAGTTACAGACACAGAGTTACTGACACAGAGTTACTGACACAGAGTTACAGACACAGAGTTACTGACACAGAGTTACTGACACAGAGTTACTGACAGAGTTACAGACACAGAGTTACTGACACAGAGTTACTGACACAGAGTTACTGACAGAGTTACAGACACAGAGTTACTGACACAGAGTTACTGACACAGAGTTACTGACAGAGTTACTGACACAGAGTTACTGACACAGAGTTACTGACAGAGTTACAGACACAGAGTTACAGACACAGAGTTACTGACACAGAGTTACTGACACAGAGTTACTGACAGAGTTACAGACACAGAGTTACTGACACAGAGTTACAGACACAGAGTTACTGACACAGAGTTACTGACACAGAGTTACTGACACAGAGTTACAGACACAGAGTTACTGACACAGAGTTACTGACACAGAGTTACAGACACAGAGTTACTGACACAGAGTTACAGACACAGAGTTACTGACACAGAGTTACTGACACAGAGTTACAGACACAGAGTTACTGACACAGAGTTACTGACAGAGTTACAGACACAGAGTTACTGACACAGAGTTACAGACACAGAGTTACTGACACAGAGTTACAGACACAGAGTTACAGACACAGAGTTACTGACAGAGTTACAGACACAGAGTTACTGACACAGAGTTACAGACACAGAGTTACTGACACAGAGTTACTGACAGAGTTACAGACACAGAGTTACTGACACAGAGTTACAGACAGAGTTACAGACACAGAGTTACTGACACAGAGTTACTGACACAGAGTTACTGACACAGAGTTACTGACAGCTGCTGTTGAAGTCATTGATGGTCCGTTCTCAGGAATCCCTGCTTTTATTGTTTCATTTGAGCCGTTTCTTCTGAACTCTCAGTAAATCACCTCAAAGCTCAGAGTCCAGCATGTGTTCCTCCCGGGATAATCTCACAATCAATTTGATGATATTTGCATTTCTCTTTCAAAACATGGTTTGTGCAACGATTATCCTAGCAGCTTTACAACACTTTACAACACAGCACATTCTTACAGTCGATACACAGCAGTCAACATCTGAAGTGGATCACAAAAGTTCAAGAACTAAGACAAGAACAGGTATTGTTCAAAATTCATGTATAACTCTGATGGAAGGTTTTGATCCACTTCAAATGTTGACTACTATATGTATCTGGACTTATAAGGCCAAAAACATGGTGAAGTTATAGATAAATCCATACGGTTTGACGTCACAGAGATGGAGAAATGAGAAGAGATTCAGATCACGGAGACTGAGGTCAGTGAACACTTCCACATCATCACACACGCCTTGCGTTCCCA
This sequence comes from Leuciscus idus, assembly GCA_021554675.1. Taxonomy (NCBI): domain Eukaryota; kingdom Metazoa; phylum Chordata; class Actinopteri; order Cypriniformes; family Leuciscidae; genus Leuciscus; species Leuciscus idus. The sequence goes on along the minus strand of CM038638.1, from coordinate 1,227,687 downwards.
GCACAGACTTTGGCCCTTCTGTTCCAGCGATCACATATATATCACACATGTGCCATAAACACCAGCTAATGAGTGTCTGTCTTCTGTCAGCGCCATAAACTCAATGTCTGTTATCTTCAGTTTGACTCATCTCACGTATGAGTTATGATACATGCAGCAAAACATTGAAGGAAATATGATTGTTGTCTGCTGGAGAATCTCTGACCTGTTAACAGTCACATCTCATCTCAGGTGATCATCACACACACACACACACCAGATGAAGTGAGCAGAGCGCTCTCAGGTGATCGTCACACACACACACGTGATGGAGTGAGCAGAGCGATCTCAGGTGATCGTCACACACACACACACACCAGATGAAGTGAGCAGAGCGATCTCAGGTGATCGTCACACACACACACACACACACACACGTGATGGAGTGAGCAGAGCACGCTCAGGAGATCGTCACACACACACACACAAGTGAGCAGAGCGATCTCAGGAGATCGTCACACACACACACACACACACACACACGTGATGGAGTGAGCAGAGCGATCTCAGGTGATCGTCACACACACACACACACACACACCAGATGAAGTGAGCAGAGCGATCTCAGGTGATCGTCACACACACACACACACACACACACCAGATGAAGTGAGCAGAGCGATCTCAGGTGATCGTCACACACACACACTCAAACATATGAGGTGCCCCTAGGGACATTATTCAGAATTACCATGCATATACATGTACTTTTCCTCTCACATACACATATGAAACCAAATTCATTCACATAATATAATGAAATGCTCACACACATACAAGTGAAATGCTTTTACAAACACAACTGAAACGCTCTCATGCATACAACTGAAAATATTACGCTCACACACACAACTGAAACGCTCACACACACACAACTGAAACGCTCTCATACATACAACTGAAAATATTACGCTCACACACACAACTGAAATGCTCACACACACACAACTGAAACGCTCACACACACACAACTGAAACGCTCTCATACATACAACTGAAAATATTACGCTCACACACACAACTGAAATGCTCACACACACACAACTGAAACGCTCTCATACATACAACTGAAAATATTATGCTCACACACACAACTGAAACACTCTCACACACACAACTGAAATGCTCACACACACACACAACTGAAACGCTCACACACACACAACTGAAACGCTCTCATACATACAACTGAAAATATTATGCTCACACACACAACTGAAACACTCTCATACACACAACTGAAATGCTCACACACATACAAGTGAAATGCTTTCACAAACACAACTGAAACACTCTCACACACACAACTGAAATGCTCACACACATACAAGTGAAATGCTTTCACAAACACAACTGAAATGCTCTCACACACACAACTGAAATGCTCTCACACGCACAACTGAAACGCTCACACACACACAACTGAAATGCTCACACACAAACAAGTGAAATGATTTTACAAACACAACTGAAATGCTCTCACTCACACAACTGAAAAGCATTTCAGTTGTGTGTGTGTGAGAGCATTTCAGTTGTGTGTGTGAGAGCGTTTCACTTGTAGGTGTGTGAGCATTTCAGTGGTGTGTGTGAGAGCATTTCAGTTGAAACGGAAGGTGGTTAAAGTCTCCAGTCCAGTTGGTGGCAGTAGTGCACCTCAAGACGAAGAACTAGAAGCTGACTGTTGAAAGAAAGCATAGTAAACTAGCGCAAGTTGGCCATAAATTCACAGATGCGAACTTCCCGCGGGTCAATAACTCGTGAGCTAAATGTTGTTAATACACAAATAACACCTCGTTTTAATCGTAGTAATGTGACGTGAAGAGTAAAGGCGGCAGAGAGGCAGATCCGAAGGGACCGTCTGCAAAGTGCAAAACCCGAAAAGCGTTACTACGAAAACAGTCAATAATTTCTCTGTTACACACTATAGTGTCATCAAATTCAGTTCACACATCACTGATGCCCTGATGATTATACTACAACATTTATTTTGAATAAATATATTTTTGAATATTTTTTATGATTATTATTTATGAAAAATATTCAATAACTTCACTGTTATTCACTGTATTGTTGCCAAATTCAGTTCGCACATCACTGCTGTCCTGATGGTTATACTACACTTATTTTTGAAAAAAAAATTTTTAATTGTATACAGTGAAGTTTTGAATTAGAGTGAAGTTACAAACATTTACAATTGTATATACAATTTAAAATAAATATATTTTCCCCAAAATAAGTGTTGTAGTATAACCATCAGGACAGCAGTGATGTATAACCTGAATTTGGCAACAATACAGTGAATTACAGTGGTTACTGAATATTTTTCATAATAAAAATCATCAAATAGAAACTTTTTTTTTTTTCAAAATAAGTTGTAGTATAACCATCAGGGCATCAGTGATGTGCGAACTGAATTTGGCAACAATACAGTGAATTACAGTGCAGTTATTGAATATTTTTCATAATAAAAATTATCAAAAAGAAACTTTTTTTTTTTTCAAAATAAATTGTAGTATAACCATCAGGACAGCAGTGATGTGCGAACTGAATTTGGCAACAATACAGTGAATTACAGTGAAGTTATTGAATATTTTTCATAATAAAAATCATCAAAAATAATTTTTTTTTTTCAAAATAAGTTGTAGTATAACCATCAGGGCATCAGTGATGTGCGAACTGAATTTGGCAACAATACAGTGAATTACAGTGAAGTTATTGAATATTTTTCATAATAAAAATCATCAAAAAGAAACTTTTTTTTTTTCAAAATAAATTGTAGTATAACCATCAGGACAGCAGTGATGTGCGAACTGAATTTGGCAACAATACAGTGAATTACAGTGCAGTTATTGAATATTTTTCATAATAAAAATTATCAAAAAGAAACTTTTTTTTTTTTCAAAATAAATTGTAGTATAACCATCAGGACAGCAGTGATGTGCGAACTGAATTTGGCAACAATACAGTGAATTACAGTGAAGTTATTGAATATTTTTCATAATAAAAATCATCAAAAATAATTTTTTTTTTTCAAAATAAGTTGTAGTATAACCATCAGGGCATCAGTGATGTGCGAACTGAATTTGGCAACAATACAGTGAATTACAGTGAAGTTATTGAATATTTTTCATAATAAAAATCATCAAAAAGAAACTTTTTTTTTTTCAAAATAAATTGTAGTATAACCATCAGGACAGCAGTGATGTGTGAACTGAATTTGGCAACAATACAGTGAATTACAGTGCAGTTATTGAATATTTTTCATAATAAAAATCATCAAAAATATATATATTTTTTTAAATAAGTTGTGGTATAACCATCAGGACAGCAGTGATGTGCGAACTGAATTTGGCAACAATACAGTGAATTACAGTGCAGTTATTGAATATTTTTCATAAATAATAATCATAAAAATATATTTATTCAAAATTAGTGTTGTAGTATAACCATCAGGACAGCAGTGATGTGCGAACTGAATTTGTCAACAATAAAGTGAATTACAGTGCAGTTATTGAATATTTTTCATAATAAAAATCATCAAAAAGAAACTTTTTTTTTCAAAAATAAGTTGTAGTATAACCATCAGGACAGCAGTGATGTGTGAACTGAATTTGGCAACAATACAGTGAATTACAGTGAAGTTATTGAATATTTTTCATAATAAAAATCATCAAAAATATTTTTTTTTTTAAATAAGTTGTGGTATAACCATCAGGACAGCAGTGATGTGCGAACTGAATTTGGCAACAATACAGTGAATTACAGTGCAGTTATTGAATATTTTTCATAAATAATAATCATAAAATATATTTATTCAAAATTAGTGTTGTAGTATAACCATCAGGACAGCAGTGATGTGCGAACTGAATTTGTCAACAATAAAGTGAATTACAGTGCAGTTATTGAATATTTTCCATAAATAATAATCATAAAATTATATTTATTCAAAATAAGTTTTGTAGTATAACCGGTCCCTTCGGATCTGCCTCTCTGCCGCCTGCGCATAGTGTTCAATGTGTTTTGTCCACTGCGAGGGAAAGCTCGTTTTGAGGAAAATTAGGTTGCAGCTGCTTGTCTACATTACTACGATTAAAACGAGGTGTTATTTGTGTATTAACAACGTTTAGCTCACGAGTTATTGACCCGGGAAGTTCGAATCTGTGAATTTATGGCCAACTTGCGCTAGTTTACTATGCTTTCTTTCAACAGTCAGCTTCTAGTTCTTCGTCTTGAGGTGCACTACTGCCACCAACTGGACTGGAGACTTTAACCACCTTCCGTTTCAACTGAAATGCTCTCACACACACCACTGAAATGCTCTCACACACACCACTGAAATGCTCTCACACACACCACTGAAATGCTCACACACCTACAAGTGAAACGCTCTCACACACACAACTGAAATGCTTGCATACAACATCATTCTGAAATGCTTTTCAGTTGTGTAAGTGAGAGCGTTTCAGTTGTGTTTGTAAAAGCATTTCACTTGTATGTGTGTGAGCATTTCAGTTGTGTGTGTGTGTGAGCGTTTCAGTTGTGTGTGTGAGAGCATTTCACTTGTGTGTGTGAGAGCATTTCAGTTGTGTGTGTGAGAGCATTTCAGTTGTGTGTGTGAGAGCATTTCAGTTGTGTGTGTGAGCGTAATATTTTCAGCTGTATGTATGAGAGCGTTTCACTTGTGTTTGTAAAAGCATTTCACTTGTATGTGTGTGAGCATTTCAGTTGTGTGTGTGTGAGTGTTTCAGTTGTGTGTGTAAGCGTAATATTTTCAGTTGTATGTATGAGAGCGTTTCAGTTGTGTGTGTGTGAGCGTTTCAGTTGTGTGTGTGAGCGTAATATTTTCAGTTGTATGCATGAGAGCGTTTCAGTTGTGTTTGTAAAAGCATTTCACTTGTATGTGTGTGAGCATTTCATTATATTATGTGAATGAATTTGGTTTCATATGTGTATGTGAGAGGAAAAGTACATGTATATGCATGGTAATTCTGAATAATGTCCCTAGGGGCACCTCATACAAACACACACACACACACACACACACACGTGATGGAGTGAGCAGAGCACGCTCAGGAGATCGTCACACACACACACACACACACACACACGTGATGGAGTGAGCAGAGCGATCTCAGGAGATCGTCACACACACACACACACACACACACACACACGTGATGGAGTGAGCAGAGCGATCTCAGGTGATCGTCACACACACACACACACACGCCAGATGAAGTGAGCAGAGCGCTCGTTATCTTAGTGAAATGAATCCGCCTGTTGATGCCTGGGGGAAACACAGCCATACACACATTCACAACTCAGTCTGATTGGACAGAAAAATAATGATTAATTAAGGGGTTATTAATAAATATAGTTTTCTGTAAAAAAACCCTTACAGAGAATGTGAATGAATCTTTGAATCTCCCTATCATAATGTTTTCTCTTGTTCAACGAATGGAGATTGAAGCACCTTCAGTAAATGTCAAGAGGTCAAACTAAATAGTAGGCCTATATAAGATATTTACGTTATTTGTTTTATTTGTCTAAAGCACAGTTTAAAACCCTGATTTGTGTCATTTTATTTTGTTATAACATAAGAAATAAAAATGAAACCTAATTAAAAAAAAAAAAAATCACTTCCTGGTCGTCACTATTGTAAAGAACGTTATTAATGGGCAAAATCATACAATAACAAAGTTGCACTTGTGATAGAAATATTTGATGTAATGGGTATTTTCAACATTAAATGTACAGAGAAACACAGACTAAGGATGCTCAGGTCAAAGGTCATATATACTTAACCAAAAAGTGCTGCACACAGTAGAGCTAACAGTCATGTGACTAGCTCAGATCATTACAAACCCATCACCAGAACACACCACAGTGAAGAAGACTGGAGTGACATTGATTTTTACTCTACTGTATGATATAAATGTACATGTATAATTCTGTTCAGGAGACTCACTCGGTTGTTGTGGCCAGTGATCTCCCGGCCGTGAATAAAACATTTTTACAAAGAGCAACCTGGGAGTTGTGTCAGGTATATGCTGCGCAGCTGAAGAACAGATCCTACGCCCAAAAGACAACAGCAGAACATCTATGTGTGATTGAGGTAGTAATAGAAGTAAATTCTATGCTCAAAACACCACCGCAGAGACAGTGATAGTGTTGAAAGACTATACTCGGGGTGAGGCTGTAATACTCTGAGTTAGTATTAATGATCCTGTGTCGGACCAGCGAACACCTGAGAAGGACGGTGAGAGTGTATAGATCAGGGTTTCTCAAACTCGGTCCTGGAGGGCCGCTGTCCTGCACAGTTTAGCTCCAACCCTGATCAAACACACCTGAGCAAGCTAATCAATGTCTTCAGGATCACTAGAAACTCACAGCTAGGTGTGTTTGATCAGGGTTGGAGCTAAACTGTGCAGGACAGTGGCCCTCCAGGACCGAGTTTGAGAAACCCAGGTATAGATGCTAAAGACCTGTGTGCTCGTGTGTGATTGAGGTAGTGATAGTAGCTTCTTGACCAATTTTCAGGGAAGTATTGTATTGTATTGTAAGTATTCAGGGAATTACCTCGAGATACTGTAGTTTTTATTTTTAACAACTAGAAGTTGTTTAAATTGTCCGTGGTGAAGAAGTCAGATTAAGTAGGTTGTATTTCGTATTAAAGGAACACTCCTACTTTTAGGGACTTCAGCTTATTCACCGTATCCCCCAGAGTTAGATAAGTCCACACATACCCTTCTCATCTCCGTGCCGTAACTCTGTCTGACACACCCACCGCTAGCCTAGCTTAGCACAAAGACTGGAGGTAAACGGCTCCAGCTAGCATACGGCTCCCAATGAGTGACAAAATAACGCCAACATTTTCCTATTTACATGTTGTGATGTGTATAGTCACAGTGTGTACAGATAACAAGGTCACATGAGACACAGACATCTTCTAACCGTATACATACTGGGAACTATATTCTCAGAAGGCGAAGCACTGCTACTTCTGTGGAGTATTTTGTCACTTATTGGGAGCAGTATGCTAGCTGGAGCCATTTACCTCCAGTCTTTGTGCTAAGCTAGGCTAGCGGTGGGAGCGTCAGACAGAGTTATGGCACGCACAGAGATGAGAAGGGTATGTATGGACTTATCTAACTCTGGGGGATACGGGGAATAAGCTAAAGTCCCAAAAAGTCGCCGTGCTCCTTTAAGAATTTCCACGACACACTCAACATGATAAAGACAGATAAATATGTTTTTGGTGATTAAATCAGTTAAATATTTTACAACGGTGGAGCCATTTCAGACGCAGAGTTTCCCTCCATGTTTTCAAGGCATTGTAAACTCAACAAAAACATCCAGCGGCGTGTAAATATTTTATTATTTTAACTTTCCCAATCGCTAAAGTGTATTTCCCCAGCTTCATGCAAACATGTATAATATGCAGAGCTGAATCTGAAGCCCACACTGTGTGTGTGTGTGTGTGTGTGTGTGTGTGTGTGTGTGTGTGTGTGTGTGTGTTTCACTCATCCCTGATGATGAATGTTTTAAAGCTAGTGTTTTCCTCAGGCAGATCTCAGCTGGTAATGATGTTTGCGGTCACCAAACACACAGGCTACATGTAAAAGAGCTGGACGTCTGTTCCACACCCGTCTCGTTCATAATGACTGCAAAATGGATCAGTGGTTTAATCACTGCTGTTCCAGTGAAGCTGTGAGGAGGTGTGTGAAGCCGCTGTGTTCATGTGCTTGTAATTACACAGCATGACGTCCGAGAGAGAACAATATTACTTCAGCGTGTTTCGGGCCGGACGTTTTCTGACAGTGCGGCTTCAAAACATCCTCTGAAAATCACTCGCACGTATGCCTGAACACACACACACACACACACACACATCATGCTCACAGTACACTGGGTGTCTATGGGCCAAGTGTACCAGAGGATTTCAAAGCACAAATGATTCTATTAAAGGACTGAATTGCATTAATGTAAATGTATTTTTGTTTGTTTTTATCAGTTCTAGTTCACCGTGATCATGACTGTCAAGCTGCAAAAAATAACGTCATTTAACAATGTTGTGTAAGAAAGAAACAGAAATAGTGGTTTATTGTGAATCTTCCCCCAGAAATCCTCCAGTTTCCAAGCTCTTCTCTCTTTTTTTCTTGCTCTTTTGTGCTTAAGAACATCCTTTACCGTGGTAAAATCACTGTAACGCACAGCTTGCCTCTGTAATGCCTTCTGATTCAATGTGGACTTTACATTACTCCAGAGTTACTCAAGGTATCTGATACTATCACGTGATCAGGTGTCTGATACTAGAGGAGAGCCTGAGATCACAGCACATCTGAAGAGAGAGATAGACTCTCCAAAACAGCTGATGTTATTCTACTGTAATGTAACACTGACTAAATATCTTCTTAATCCCTAAAACCTCCCAAAAATCCTTCAAACCATTCGAGTCCAGCTGCTTTCTGAACAAAGCCACGTGTGCACTCTTTATTCTCACGCTCAGGACGTCCATCTGTATCAGTCTGACTCAAGCGCACTTTAAATTGGAACTCTTTAACTCATTATTACAGTTCCTGCGTTTGAGCCGTTGATCTGGAGTCGCTGGCCTCATTATATCAGAGCGATGTCACTCATGAAGCACGAGCAGGATGAGGTGTAACTGCTCTTTAAACCACCCTGCGTTCGGTTGACGTGTGGTGTTGGTTCTGTGAAGGATTCACACCGATATCATCGGCTGGTGTTTGATGAATGATCTGTGTGATCGGCTGTCTGTCCTGTGGAGGAGCTCACGACTCCAGAAACTGCTGCTGGGACGCCATCATCCCTCATTGAGGAGGACTCGCTTCACATCTGACACGCAGTTTCATCATGCTGTTCCAGATACTCACACACAGTGAGTGTTTATTAGTGTTTAACATGTACACTGCGCTCAGGATGGGCACTTTCTGTCTCTCAGATGACTGAGTGTGACTGAACTGCAACGCAATGTAATTCTAATCACTCATTATTTGACCAGTCTGACCTTTTTTTTCTTTCTTTTTTTTTACTGCTAATTAAAACGTATAAAATGGCCTAAATAGCGTACGACTGCATAAGATCTTGATTATAATCACAGAATTAAACTTGAACTGTACATTAACACAAAGTCACAAACAGCAGCATTTAACTAATTATTTTGACATGTCATAATCAGCATAACATTGACAACTCTCCATTCATTCTGGGTCTTCTTTTATCCTCATACTTTTAGATCTGAGTGCCTCATTTGACACTATTGATCATAATATTCTTCTGAAACGACGAGTGTGTTGTTGGAGTCCAGGGCCTAGCTTTACCGTGGTTCGCTTCATACTAAAAGTGGAGGACCTTCTCTGTAAATATCGGGTCGTTCACCCTCTGTGCCGATCCATTGCGGTGTTCCACAGGGATCTATACTTGGCCCTCTTTTGTTTTCCCTCTACATGCTCCCTTTAGGCTCAATATTCCAGAAACATAACATAAACATAACACATTCTTGACACACAAGATAACTTATGTGAAGCACTACGAGCACTTCATTTATTTATTTATGAGCAATACGGCCTTGATTGCAATATGTATTTAATTACTCTTATCTGTATACGTTGGAGAGTCTAAAAATGTCAGTGTATGTGAAATTGTATAATGACAAATTAAAGAAATTTAATCTAATAAATCATCAATGTGACGCTGACGACCTCCAACTATATCTTCCAATCAAACCAGGAATTGACTTTTCATTAGATCATCTCTTCTTATGCCTCAGTGAAGTCAAGATCTGGATGACAAACAACTCACTGCAACTGAATGAAAATAAAATCCTTGTGGTAGCTTTTTCCCTAAACCTAACTATCTGTGGCGTCTACAAATCGACACCCAATTCCTTAAACTGGGGCGTCTACTAATCGACACCCAACTCCTTAAACTGGGGTGTCTACTAATCGACACCCAATAGGCTACCTTTATACTTTAGCTCTTGCGTCTTCAGTCGACAACTGACCGAGTCTTACTCTAACTAATGCCGAGTTCACACTGAACGATTTTAGGCCCGATTTTCGCTCGCCGACAGGTTTTGGGAGATCGCCGACAAATGCACAAAATCATAGGCAAATCGGTGCTCGTTCACGCGAGTGACAATCATGCAGTGTGAATGATCAAAGACGCAATCTGAGAGAATCGCAGATGAGTCGCCGATGCCCGTGAGATATGTGCCATGCTAAATATCTGGACCTGTCGGCAATTCAAAATCCCGCTGTGTGAAAGTGTTCTGACTGAAAACTACATCGGTGGTGACCAACAGCCAGCGAGAGAGCAAGATACAGGACAGCAGGATGTTCGGGGAGGAGGTATTGACCAGAATATCAGTATTTTAATAGATATATTTACAATATATCAAACAGAAACAAAGCACAAACGTTTGCTTGACCAGCAGCAACAGAAGCACATCGCAAAATTATTTATTTACCCCCAACTCTCTGTGCAGAACACACAGTCCTTGCTCCCCTCGTCTTCCCAATCATTACCTCCAGCATAAACTTTATTTTTCTCCTTTTCGCTGCAAATCAGCGCACAGACAATTTGGATCGCAATCTTCTTGCAGGCTATTATTTTTAAAATTACTTTCAGTCTCGCGCGAGAACTCCGGTTTCACGCACGCGTGATCTTGCGTTATTTCCTTATCACTTCTCGCGTGTGTTTGGTTGTGAAACTTAGTTTTCGGATCAGACAGAAGTTGTCGGCGATTCTTTCTTTTGTAAAGTCATGCAGTGTGAAACGCCCTGTCGCCGATCCATCATGCAGTGTGAACACACCAGCAACTGAATGTTACCCCAGATAGTCATGCAGTGTGAAAAGAACAGTGACCCGACTACTTTGAAAATTGTGCAGTGTGAACTCGGCATAACTTGCTTCCCTAAACTAGCTTCCTTCCTAAACTAGCTTCCTGCGCAGGAATAATCGACAAACAGACTTCTGCAAATGTCCTTTAAATGCTTTAATCACGGCCAGGAGATCTTCCCGAGCAGTTCTCAGGGAAAACAGTTTTTATAGAATCGAGAAAACAAATAAGACTAACGTGTCACCTTCAATATTATTGGTTCAGTTGGTTCAAAAGCCCCAACCTTTCCCTCTGTCACTGGCACAAGCTAACTCTGATTCTGTGATTACTTATCACAAGGTTTGAGAACTAGTCATCAGTCTAGTTTCACTTCCCCTATTTGTTATTTATACACACACACACACACAAAACTCAAAGTCACAAGTTTTCCCCAAAGAGTTTGGAAACATTTAAAAGCATATGAATGGCATTCCTGCAAGAAAAACAAATGTTAGTTGATTAATTAAAGTTCATTAATTAAAATCCATCACATCCTGCTGCTACCAACAACTCCATTAAAACTTTAAGTAACAACCTAAGCAATCGTGCAAAAAATCTTGGAGTCAATTTTGATCCTCTTCTCCAATTTGACAAGCATGTACATGCAGTTGTAAAGAGTAAACACCAGCTTCTTTCAACTCAGATCTGTAGCAAAAGTGAAAAGGTCCTTGCACACTAAATTCTCATCCAATATTTTCGCACGTTAAAAAATAAATACGACCTCACGTTATAACCGCGTTTACACACTGCCTCCGAAACTTTCGTCCAGCATAAAAAATTTGTATCAGGTTCAATTTTCTGCGTTTTTTCGCATCCATAGCAAGCATTTTGAGAGGTGTTTTGACAATTCAGAGCCACCGTACAAGCGGACGCCAAGATCCAGACCTGTTCAGGATCAATCGGTTCATGGAAATTGGTGGTCTTCTTTTTAATGTGTGTCTCCAGTATCACTAGCAGAGCATCAAACTGAGCCTCTGACATCCTGAAGTAAACTTTGACTCGCTCGGGATAATCCCGCAGAGAACTCTCCTTCCTCTCTCTACGCAATCTCAGGATCGGATGATGGACCCAACATTTCCTCTTTCTTTTTAGAATTTTTAGGATGACGAATATGAAAAAACGCATACGAAAATATCTGACTCAGTGTGCCGGGACCTAAACACTTTCTTTCTAGTAAAGACCTTGAAATCGTGATTCATGCACTAGTTTCCTCTGGATTGGATTACTGTAAATCTGTACATCGGCCCACCTCAATCAACACTGTCTCGTCACGTATGGTTCAAAATTCAGCAGCCAGATTGTCAACAGGAACTAAGAAAAGGGATCATATCTCCCCTGTCCTTGCCTCATTGCATTGGCTACCAATACAATTTAGAGTTGACTTTAAGATCCTTCTTTTCGCATTCACAATTCGGCCTGGGATTATATTTGTAATGTAATTAGGCCATACACAGCCTCTAGGTCACTAAGATCTTGTGATCAGTTACTTTTATTTGTCCCTCGTTCTTGTTGTAAAACAAAAGCTGATCGAGTTTTCTCTGTAGTCGCCCCAAAGCCTTGGAACAGTTTACCTTTGAACATCAGGTCCTGTCCATCACTGGATGCTTTTAAATCCAGTTTAAAGACTTATTTTTACTCTCTAGCGTTCGAGTGATGCTGTGCATGTATTTTAGCTGGTGTTGTATGTATTGTATATATATACATTTTGATACTTGATTTTTATCTCCATTTCTGTCTTTTTTCTACTCCTTTCCTCTTTTACATTTACTTTTATGCATTTGGCAGACGCTTTTATCCAAAGCGACTTACATTGCATTTCAAGGTACACATTTTACATTCTTATCAGTTCTTGCTTTCCCTGGGAATCAAACCCCTGACCTTGGCGTTGCAAGCACCAACGCTTTACTGTTAGAGCTACAGGAAAGCTACTTCCCAGCTTTGTAGCATTGAATAGTGCCCGAAACTCCAAGAAGTGCATCCATCCATCATAAAAGTAATCCATACGGCTCCAGGGGGTTAATGAAGGCCTTCTGAAGCAAAGAAAAATATCCATATTTATCACTTTATAAACTATAATCACTGGCTTCTGGCAAGGCTGGAGAGAGTCGGGTTCAGGCGAAAGAGTGACCTCTGACCCGACGCATGACGAGTGACCTCTGACCCGACGCATGACGAGTGACCTCTGACCCGGCGCATGACATAGCTCCTCTTCTCCTATATTGAAATATATATAGTCTCTTTTCAGTTCTAACTCATGACCGTCTCTCTCGTGATCTGTTTGACTGACCAATGGCAGGTGAATGTTGAGGACAGTCATTTTTGTGATTCTGTTGGCTGATGCTTGTAGCAAAGAAATGAAAGTTCAGCTTTAAAAAATGTTGGACAAAGATTCTAAAATATTAGAAAGTTGTAATATGGGTATGTTTTGATCACTATCATCGCCATGATATTTCTTGATGATTCTTCTGACGTGTAAAAAAAAACGTTAAGATTGCAGCCCAGAGCTGTGTATGGCAGGATCAGCTGTTCGTTCACATCAGTGTGTCCTCATGAGTTCACACGAGCAGGAATGCTAATGCGGTCGCGGTCGCGGACGCTGGCCGACGGATGCTGGTCCCTCGTCTCCATGGAGACCTGAACAGGTGGTTATCAAGCGCAGCTCTTCTGAATGCATTCGATTAGTGCTGGCGGCGCATTTATTTACTCAATAAGGAGGTGACAGAGCCACAGATCTCCTGAGAGCTCTCGAGAGCCACAGCAGGGCTCCACTTGGGTCATGTTGATCATCATGTGAACCTGCGCTGCCTACAGAAAAACCAATGTTGCCCAACAACCAGCGTCACAGACTGCCAGTGATGCACATGATGTCAAAGAAGGCTGGATGAAAATAGGATATAAAATCATTCAAGTGCCCCTATTATGCTATCTTAAAGCTCCAATATGTAACAATTTTGTAATAAAATTTCAGAAAATAACTTGTACAGTGTGATATATTTCCTCCAGTTGTGTACTATCTCAAAAGTCTCCAAAGATTTTTTATTTCAGAGAAATTCCGATTTTAAATAACTGGCCGTCCCGGAAAAGAAATGTCGCCTCTCAGTGACGCAATGTCCGCTTTTTTCCAGTGTGGACCATGTGATATTCCACCACACCGGAATATCACATGGTCAAATGCGGAAGTGGTGGTTATGGGTCCGAAATTAACACCCGCCAAGCGCCAAATGCGGGTAGATTTTCTGTTTGGCGAGTAAATCTCAAAAGGCTATCCACCACACTGGCGGGTGAATGTTCTTACCAAAAATGAAATTTTAAGCGCGCACGCGCTCTTCTGCCTCTAAGAATGAGCACAGAGAGAGAGAGAGAGCCCCGGTCGCGCGCGCGAACTCACTCACTATTCAGAGCGGCCAAGCTTCCCCGTACTTTTTGACAAGCGTCCTTGACAGGGCGGCCAGAGCTTCTTTGCAGCTCAAGTCGGCGGCGGTGTGTACGTAGAGTTAACGCTCTATCTGTTGACGGCGCTGAGGGAAAAGCTCCCGCCACTGGAAGAAGCTGTCGCCGCCCATTTGTGTCCTGCGCAGTGCGCACCCATCAAAGCCGTGCAGAACGTCTTCAGCACTCGTGGATCGTGCATAATCCGCCGCTGGCCAGCCTGCTTCTGCTTTACACACCATGGTCGTTATTTTCTCGAGAAAAGGAGTTTTCTCATAGCGTTTGCAACGCAATACTCGTTCCCTTATCTCTCAGGGAACCGAGGTTAAAGTAACCGAGTAGCTCTGCCTTCCCTTCCACATGATCGAGTCAGGAAACAAAACTGACAAAAAATGTTTTTTATTTCACCCCAATGATAATATTTCATATATTTCTCACATTTTGATCAATATATATATATATATATATATATATATATATTTTTTTTTTTATTATTATTATTATTATTATTATTTTTATTATAAAAAAAAATATATATATATTATACGATTCAAATTTTGACAATTTGAAACAACAAAACGAAAGTGTCCATATTCGGATACACGCAGACTGTGTGACAAACGGAGGGATAAAACCCGGATAAATATCCGCCAGGCGTTTTCGAGATGGAGAGAGCTGCGCGACAATCTTGGACTTGACAGAGACTCTGCTCTCGCGAGTGTATTGATAGACAGGTAAGCAAATTTTTTAATTTTTTTTATTGTACAAGTAACGTAATAGTTACAGTAAAGATGATTTTAATAGATATGAATTAGGCTACACCACATGCCTGTAATAATATAGCATAACATTTCACGTTCCTTGCAGTTCATTAATTATGATGACATAAAATAATACGATCAGACATACAGGTAATACAAAAACGAATAAATTACCTCATCCGTGATCATGATTCATTAATTCCGTTTAGATACATCACTAGATGGTGAAAACGCATTAAAAACGACATCTCCCATCGTCACCTCCTTCATATCGTCATCAAGCTTCGCCTTTGTTATTGTTGGAAACTGCGCCCTCTTGTGGTGAAAAAATATTACATATTGGAGCTTTAAAGTCTCCTAATTATGTTTTGCTTTTTCCTTCAAGAGGTTTACATGCATCCACATTCAAAAACACTTTAATTTTCTCATAATATCCACTGCAGCATCAGCTCTTTCCTCACAGTGTCTGAAACGGTTCAATCAGAGATTCAGTCTCTCTAAACACAGCTGTGGTCTGCTCTGCTCTGATTGGTCAGATGGCCCAGTCTGTTGTGATTGGTCTGCTCTGCTCTGATTGGTCAGATGACCCAGTCTGTTGTGATTGGTCTACTCTGCTCTGATTGGTCAGATGGTCCAGTCTGTTGTGATTGGTCTACTCTGCTCTGATTGGTCAGATGGTCCAGTCTGTTGTGATTAGTCTACTCTGCTCTGATTGGTCAGATGGTCCAGTCTGTTGTGATTGGTCTACTCTGCTCTGATTGGTCAGATGACCCAGTCTGTTGTGATTGGTCTGCTCTGCTCTGATTGGTCAGAAACCAAACAGCCGTGAATTTCAGCTCTTTCTCAGCTCTTGACACACAGTGATACGAACAGTAACGATGGCGTGGGCTTTACCGTATCAATCTCATCAAAGTGGATTTGTTTTATCAGCAGAAAACAGCGTCTTCTCGACATGAACAACACGAACCAAACTCTTCCAGTCTCAGATCAACTACAGTGTTTGAGCAGACGCTGTTCAGCCAATCAAGACCAGAGGCTGGCATTATGCAAATTTGATACAAACCTACGAAGGTTCAGCCGGAAGTGAGACTTACTGACGACTCGGCCATTTACACAGATCTCACAGTCACAAACTCGCCAGTCTGAACAGTAGATTGTCAGAGGCTATGACTAATACTATTTAACTAGTAGTTTTATATAAGAACTTAACTGAAGTCTAAACAATAATCAGTCTCTTCACCTGAGGCCTGGAGTAGCAACGGCTTCTCTCTCTCTGCACTCGTGCTGTTGTTAATGGCAGTGTTGTGAGTGACTCAGCTGTTCAGCTCTTTAAACATTTCCCCATTGTGTTAACAAACGTCCACTTAACAACTCATCCATAAACCAGCGGCAGAAACGATAAACACTGGAGCAAACATCTCACCAGCCACGCGGGGATGATTATATTCCACAAATCAGTGTTATAGGAGCCACGGGACCCTCGGTCGGCCCCGTCGAGCTGTGTTTACTGCCCTGCGCCGTCTCCTCTGTAACAGCACGCCTCGGAGAGCTCAGTTCAATCAGTTGTTTATTAAAAACAAACTTCCAACATTTATGAAATGCTAAAAAAAATGGGGTAACACTTTATTTCGATAGTCCACTTTAGACATTCTACAGACTATAAGTAACTTTGCAACTACATGTCAGCTACCTATCATTAGAGTATTAGTAGACTGTCTGCTTAATATCTGCTAACTCTTTACTTTGTCTGTCCCCCAAGAGACATTCTACAGACTATAAGTAACTTTGCAACTACAAGTCAACTTATTCTCCTAACCCGAACCCTAACACCTAAACATAACCTACCAGTCTACTACTAGTCTACTACAGTCTACTAATACTCTACTGAGAGATAGTTGACATGTAGTTGAAAAGTTTCTCATAGTTAGTAGAATGTCTAAAGTGGACTATCGAAATAAAGTGTAACTAAAAAGGGTCCCAGTTTATATTGTGTCTATGTACTAACATTTAAATTAATCATTTACATACATGTTTTTATATTGTCCTTAAATTTAAAAATACCTGCATGCAATCTCATCTCATCATAATTGAGATTAAATAATCTATAATGACCCCTTTTGACCTTCCCTTAACACTTAAACCAACCCATCACACCAAACCTGTCCTAACCTGACCCGTATCCACCTCAGTAGCAGCACAAGTGTTTTACAATACAACATCAACACAAGAAGTATATTCTACCTGACAATTATTATTTTGATGTAAGTACATAATAATCGCTGGTGTTTCTGACGTCACAAACTACCTTGTAACCAATCAGATCAACGTGTGATCGTCAACCAGTGGATCTCTGAGCTGAGCGAGTGAGTGAGTGGAGGCGGGGCTCATTTGCATATTCATAGAACCGCGTATACTAAATGAGGCAAGGGTGCAAATATGTCATTTTGGTGATCAAAGATCAGGTTAAAGGGATACAGTTATTGACTAGAGGGGGACTTTAGGTAATAGTGTCATCAATTTACAAGTGCAGTAATATACAGAATCTGCTTAGTTTCTTTTGGATAGAAATGGTCATTTTGAAGTTCATGTTTATTGGTTCATGCATCATGTTCTGATTGGTTCATTGTCCTGATTATTAGCAGTCTTGTTGTATCATTGGTTCATGTTCATGAGTTCCATCTTGTCATTGGTCGTTTTGGTCATGTGTTCCCCATAGTTTAGTATTTAGCCCTCATGTTAGCCATGATTGTTTGTCGTGCATTGTTCTCCGTAACGCTTAAGTCCTCTGAGAGGCGAGTTGAACGAACCCAAGTGCAGTTTATTGAATTGACATATTTTGCTGAAGGCTGGGTCAAACAGTCGGACTGATGAACTATGTGCATGTTTAGCCCTGCTCTCTGACCCACTGGCCTGTCTGTGTACAGAAGAGAACAGTTTGTTTTTATTCTAGGCTGAACACTTGCACTCAGTCACCAGCTGTTCCCTGGGGTCCCGATAAGCTCAATTATTCAAGCAAAACTGGGGCAAAACATTAGGTGCGTAACACTCAAGAGTGCATGAGCAAAGAAGGAGATTTAGAGCGGAACTGACTGGAAAACTAGACCTGTCTGCAGAAAGGGGGCTATATATGTTGGCTAGCTAAAGGAGACATAAATGGAGGAGATTAACTCTCACCAAGCTGGAGACAAACCGCACACACACACACACACACACACTCACTCACTCCTTGATGTTCTGTGTTGCCATGGATACTCGGAATGACTAGAAAATGGAACATGAATAAAATAGACGGGGTGTTCGTTCTTCAGCTCAATCAAATGCAGTGGTGTGGAGGCAGACACGACTCTATTGTGAATCTCATTTAAAGACCAGAGTCTTTTAAACAGCAGGAGGATGACGGGCATGAAAGAAACCCCAGCGAATGAAACAAGGAATGCTGGTGCATATTCCCGTCAGCTCGTGCAGAGAGTCGAACGCAATGGAAAATAGAGAAGCGGAGAGCTGGAGGATTTAGTGGCACAAGAGTTTACCTCTATGACCCTGTCTGAGTCTTAAATCACAGAGATGGAGGGTGAGCTCTTGAGTGCTAAAGGTTGAATTTACTTTAACTTTGTAAGCAGGCATAAATCAGAGGCTTGTGGAGCAGATGGGCCTCATAAAAACCTGAGCTTGAGCGTTAAACACCAAACATGGTAAGCATCACGGCCGCTCACATCGCTTGTCCAGTGCCCACAGCTCACGTCCTCCATCCAGAAACTCCTCTTTACGGATGTCACTGAGCTGTTCCTCTAAAGGAATAGTCCATCCAAGAAAGATTTATGACGGAATTTCATTTTTGGGTGAACGATTGCTTTAATGTCATTAACTCTTTCCCCACCATCGATAAGATGTTCCATCATTTATGACACCATTGACAACATGTAATAGTGAGATATGAATATGCAACACTGGCTTGGTGTCTTGGCTCAGAATAAAAATGTCACATCAGATTTTTAAGTAATCCAGAAATATGAATATTATTATAGACAAAATGTATTAAAAAAATGCTGTGTTTGGGTCAAAATTCCATTGGAAATTAAAATGGGTCAATTTGAGTCCCTTTATGCATTCTAGGGTTAATCAGCATATGAATCAAAACTGCCTAATATTACTGAATGAAATGTTGAAGCCATGAAGTGGAAACTACTGTGATGTTTTGTGGGTGTTGATGGACTTGATCTACTCCGTCTGTGTTTCGATCATCGCTGTGAATCTGACCTGAACGATGTCTTTGTTCTGAAACACATCATTATCATAATATGATCAAAAATGCTGAATAAACTTTTTTTTACAAACACTGGTAAGAAAAGTTAAAGTGGTGATTATTACGGTGATTCACACAGCGGGGTGAAAAACACTCGACTCAGCGTCGAGCTTGTTCGTCCTTCAGAGGTTTGTAGAGTTCTGGGATCAATAAGAGAAAAACTTTCTCTGAGAAAAGCAAATTCATAAATTAAATTAACAAAAATCATCTGCAGACTCTGCATGGATGAACTGAAAGACTACAGAAACTCAACGAGAGGCCACTCACAGGCCAATGTTCTGCCATTTGTGCAATCAATCAAAACAAAATTGAAAACCAAATGTATTCTGAAATAGTTGAACTCCTTTAGAAAGTGGCTATACGAGCCCAAACCCAGAGTTCTCCCCCCACAGTAATAATAATGGAGAGTGAGGAGTTGGGCTGGAGGAGGGATGCTGGGAGACTGTAGAGGAACAGAGGTGAGTCAGCGCTATAGAAGCCTCCTCTCGCGCTGATCGGGTTGATCATCTAAACGTGCTCCTCCCGAACTTTGTTAATATAACATCATTAACCCAGACAGCGACATCGGCCCAGATCCGGCCCACATCTGGTACACATGAGCCGCTTTTCCACTGTGGGGGAGTGTGAGCCAGGGCTTTCAACGGGCCGTGCCGGGCTAACAGCCTCGGGCCTGAATTACGAGCCCGAAACCATGCTGTGTTTCCACCGTCGAGCCTGAAGCCCTGCAGTGCTTCACTACAACCCACCCGTGAGACGCATCTCCGGAACAACGTCACAGAAACCCAGCAATTCACCAACAAATGGAAGTTTTATCAGAAAACGAATCAGAAATAAATCACTGGAAACTAGCGAGATCGCAAAACGAACATGAAAAAGCAACCATTTTTGTTGTGTACGTAAAGATTTATAACCCCAAGCGATCAATGTTTTATTTCAAACACTCGCTGCTGTCTGAAAGTGAATTTTGAGCTAAAATGTCTTTAATGCTGATGATAGCTGGTATATGGACTTATCCGGCGCTGTCGTCTCCAGACTCCTTTGTTCATGAACTCCTCAAGCCCCAGTTGGCCCGCTTTAGACCAAGGTATTCGGCATAACCCTGTCCGTTGGCCCTGAGGAAGCCCTGACGAGGCACTATCAAGCCCCGGAAGTGACAGAAGAAACACTACTGGCCTTGACACGCACTAGCACACTCGCTTTTGTCCCGACAGGGAAACGCGGCTAGTCCACCCGTACCAGATGTGGGCCGGATCTGGGCCGACACTATGTTGCTGTCTGGGAAGTGTCCAGTCCTGTCTCTTGATGGACACACAGAAGGATATTCAGTTCAAGCACATGTTGCCAGTTTAAGGGCTCGTTTCAGACAAAGACACGGGAGCACACAAACATGACAAGCCATGTGCTCACACCAGACATGACACGAGCACGCAGCCAATGAGAGCTCTGCGTGTTCACACAGCACAACATGAACACAACAACACACGCGGACAGAAGAGCGTACGGCCTGAGCGAACTGAACAACGAGACCAGAGCACACGAGAATGAACGAATGCAACAGAAGACAAACATACGGAGCAGGAATGTCCGAATAACGACACAGAACCGAAACCAAACAAGAACTAGTGCCAAAGGGAACCGTCCTTTTTCTCAGTTTCCTTTAGTCATATATGACTTTTTTCTTTTCTTTTTTAAATCCTCTCTTCGCCATAGATAGTCAAGTTTTATTAAAAGCTCATCTTGCTAGCGGTGAATCACATCTTTAAACAGACAAACTTTTTTTGCACATTATTTTTATTATGGTTTTTCAAACATCAAAAACAGACAATAACAAAGAGACCCTTCATATGTTGCAATGTCCTTGTGGCTCGACGAACTTTACTCTACAAGCTCAGTTCAGTTGAGCAACTCAACTATCTGTTCGCATTAAAGTCATTTAGCATTTTTCTTTTTTTAAAGTAATGTTCAGACCAAAGCCTAAAAACACCAGAAAGTGTGAATCCTACTGGTTGGCCAGCTTTACTCGCTGTGATGGAAAGAGATTAGATCAGCTCTCTCTGTTGAAATATCTGTTGCATTAATTCTATTGTAGATGTTTGTGTCAGTCTGAACAAACACATTACCAGCTGTTCATTCAATATCACACCATTTTCTCTCACCGATCCTCCTGCTTCTCGTTGTTTCAAGCGCTTGTTTCTGTCCTGAGCTCTTGTGAATCAAGTCAGTCTCTCCACTGGAAATGAGGTCAAAGGTTAGAAGGATTGTCCCTGATGCGCCAGCTCCCAGCATGCATACAGATCAATGTGTGTGTGAGAGAGTCTGTGTGAGTGTGTCTGTGAGTGTGTGTGTGTGTGTGTGTGTGTGTGTGTGTGTGAGTGAGTGAATCAGATGAGCGCAGACCTTTGGACCTGTCAGATGGCATACAGGGATTCAGTCGAAGCTCTGGCACTTTCAAAGCCAATAATATAAAAAGAAATCCACTCTAACACTTTTATATAACAGAACAAGGATGAAAATATATTTTTTTGTTTCTACAGGGTAATAATGGGGATTAGTTCTTTCATTGTCAGATTTTGTCCTTGGTTGAATGTATTGTTGTTGTTTTCAGCTTTCTAATCCTTGGGCTTGGATTATTGTTCTAGCAGTGAAAGCTGTGTTTAGATCCGGCCGTCCAGAACCTGCTCGAGCAGCTGTTCATCTGGAGACTGAAACGGCAGCCAGCGTCCAAATGATGTTTAATAAAAGCAAATGTGCAAAGAAAAACAGGTGTTCAACAACAACAAAGGTTATTAATAAAGATCTCGGTCTATAACTGTGCTTTACTACAGTTTTTCTCCAGGTTGCAGAATTTCCAACATGCTTTTGGAACAAACCATTTACATGACCATATACATGACCATATACATGACCATATACATAACCATAACCATATACGTGACCATATACATAACCATATACATAACCATAACCATATACGTGACCATATACATAACCATAACCGTATACATGACCGTATACATGACCATATACGTGACCATATACATGACCATATACATGACCATATACATGACCATAACCATATACGTGACCATATACGTGACCATATACATAACCATATACATGACCATATACATGACCATATACATGACCATAACCATATACGTGACCATATACGTGACCATATACATAACCATAACCATATACGTGACCATATACATAACCATAACCGTATACATGACCGTATACATGACCATATACATGACCATATACATAACCATAACCATATACGTGACCATATACATAACCATATACATAACCATATACGTGACCATATACATAACCATAACCGTATACATGACCGTATACATGACCATATACGTGACCATATACATGACCATATACATGACCATATACATGACCATATACATGACCATAACCATATACGTGACCATATACGTGACCATATACATAACCATATACATGACCATATACATGACCATATACATGACCATAACCATATACGTGACCATATACGTGACCATATACATAACCATAACCATATACGTGACCATATACATAACCATAACCGTATACATGACCATATACATGACCATATACATAACCATAACCATATACGTGACCATATACATAACCATATACATAACCATAACCATATACGTGACCATATACATAACCATAACCGTATACATGACCGTATACATGACCATATACGTGACCATATACATGACCATATACATGACCATATACATGACCATATACATGACCATAACCATATACGTGACCATATACGTGACCATATACATGACCATATACATGACCATATACATGACCATATACATGACCATAACCATATACGTGACCATATACGTGACCATATACATAACCATATACATAACCATAACCATATACGTGACCATATACATAACCATATACATAACCATAACCGTATACATGACCGTATACATGACCATATACGTGACCATATACATGACCGTATACATGACCGTATACATAACCATAACCATATACATGACCATATGCATGACCGTAAACATAACCGTATACATAACCATAACCATATACATGACCATATACGTGACCATATACGTGACCATATACATGACCATATACATGACCGTATACATGACCGTATACATAACCATAACCATATACATGACCATATACATGACCATAACCATATACGTGACCATATACGTGACCATATACGTGACCATATACATGACCATATACATGACCATATACATAACCATAACCATATACGTGACCATATACGTGACCATATACATAACCATATACATAACCATAACCATATACGTGACCATATACATAACCATAACCGTATACATGACCATATACGTGACCATATACATGACCATATACATGACCGTATACATGACCGTATACATAACCATAACCATATACATGACCATATGCATGACCGTAAACATAACCGTATACATAACCATAACCATATACATGACCATATACGTGACCATATACGTGACCATATACATGACCATATACATGACCGTATACATGACCGTATACATAACCATATACATAACCATAACCATATACATGACCATATACATGACCATAACCATATACGTGACCATATACGTGACCATATACATGACCATATACATGACCATATACATGACCATAACCATATACGTGACCATATACATGACCGTATACATAACCATAACCATATACATGACCATATACGTGACCATATACATAACCGTATACATAACCATATACATGACCATATACGTGACTATATACATGACCATATACGTGACCATATACATGACCATATACATGACCATAACCATATACGTGACCATATACGTGACCATATACATGACCATATACATGACCATAACCATATACATGACCATATACGTGACCATATACGTGACCATATACATGACCATATACATGACCGTATACATGACCGTATACATAACCATAACCATATACATGACCATATACATGACCATAACCATATACGTGACCATATACATAACCATATACATAACCATAACCGTATACATGACCGTATACATGACCGTATACGTGACCATATACGTGACCATATACATGACCATATACATGACCGTATACATGACCGTATACATAACCATAACCATATACATGACCATATGCATGACCGTATACATAACCATAACCATATACGTGACCATATACGTGACCACATATGTGACCATATACATGACCGTATACATGACCGTATACATGACCGTATACATAACCATAACCATATACATGACCATATACATGACCATAACCATATACGTGACCATATACGTGACCACTATATGTGACCATATACATGACCATATACATGACCATATACATGACCATAACCATATACATGACCATATACGTGACCATATACATAACCGTATACATAACCATAAACATATACATGACCATATGCATGACCGTAAACATAACCGTATACATAACCATAACCATATACGTGACCATATACGTGACCATATACATGACCGTATACATGACCGTATACATAACCATAACCATATACATGACCATATACGTGACCATATACATAACCGTATACATAACCATATACATGACCATATACGTGACTATATACATGACCATATACATAACCATATACATAACCATATACATGACCATATACGTGACCATATACGTGACCATATACGTGACCATATACATGACCGTATACATAACCATAACCATATACATGACCATATACGTGACTATACATAACCGTATACATAACCATAACCATATACATGACCATATACGTGACTATATACATGACCATATACATAACCATATACATAACCATATACGTGACCATATACGTGACCATATACATGACTGTATACATAACCATAACCATATACGTGACCATATACATAACCGTATACATAACCATAACCATATACATGACCATATACGTGACTATATACATGACCATATACATAAACATACACATATACCACTCACTCCCTCACTTGTTCCAGGACACTTGCACTCCTAAGGCAGAGCAAACAAACATGCCTGTTAACAACAGAAGCAACAACACATTTCAGCACAGATGCGTCAATTAACTGGCTTACTTTTTGTTTTTTAGGTTGTCTCATTGTTTTTTTTGTTTTTGTTTTTGCCTGCAAGGGAATGACTTTCCCCAACAGGCCCATTTTTTCCAGAATTGTCCTAAAACAAGAGAAAAAGGAAACGCTTAAGAAAAATATTAAGACAGGGGTGAAATCTTAACATTGCAAAATATGACACAGCAGGACATGCATGCAAAATACTCCAGAAATCATATTTCCGGATCCTCAAGTTTGATTAAAACATTTGTAGATACGGCTTGCATGACAGAAGAAAACTAGAAAAAACAACAAAGGGAAAGACTGTTGCCTTATCTACTGTCTTACTGTTGTGGGCTTTGTACAGGGATATTTGTTATAATACATAAGAGAGCCTAGTGGAAATATTACAGATGGGTCGTTGTCTTCCCTCAGAGAGTTTCTGGCCCTGGTAAATATGTTAATAGTCATTTTCATCCCTCATATTAATAAACTCAGCTGCCTGCTCCTTGCTCTCTAAAACAAAACAAAACATTAGCACAAGTTTAGCCTCAGATCTCCTAACAAATGAAGCTGCGCAGTGGAAACATTTACAGTTTAAGTTCACAGTTTTAAGAAAGAAAGACCTGTGGCTTCCACCACTTGTTTTGCTAGATATTTGAGTAAATTAAAGCAATACTTACATGTGTATTCCTCGGCCGCCACAGAATCACCCAACGTTTTCTATGAGTAAAAAATCCTTTCGTCACCCAGACCAGCAACATAGTGTCGGCCCAGATCCGGGCCACATCTGGGCCTTGTGGAGTCCATGTGTGCCAGATGAATTCTGGGATAGGGTAAGCCGCGAAAGATCATGTTGTATCCTTCATTGCCCGAGAAACAAAGGGCACATTTGAAAGAAATATGTCTGAATTCACAGTACTCATAAAAGATTAAACAAGAAGTCCCCGGCTGACAAGCCTGCGTGAACGTTCTGTTTAAGTTATCGGAAGAACATTCGTTCATAACTTTGAGAAAAACCTTGCCCGAGGGTTAAAGTGGATGATTGCAACGACAATAAATAGGCTTCTAAACTTTGAAAAGGCTATTTTTTCCCCCCCAATAATAATATGTTTCAGTGTCCAAGCTTGAGGATAAATAATTCCAGTGCTGTGTTTGTCATGAAACGAACAGCTGAGAGCCACTGATGGAGTAAACACACACATATCTCATCCTCTGTCAACTTTGAGATCAATGATCAATGATCTCTGAGATTAGCATGGCTCCAGAGGAACTGTGCCCTGAAACACACTCGGTCTGGGTCAGTGGTCACCATGGTAACCGCGGCCGTGATGTCGTTTGATGCGTGACTTGAGTGACTCGAGTTTCAGGAACAGAGCCTGATATTTCCTTTGTAAAAGGCTGCTTTAAACATCAATAGTAGACATAATGTGTATATTCATCAGCATTTGTCCTGATATGGTTAAAATGGTCAACAATGCAACCAAACAACCACTAGAATCTAGATTCAAAATGTTGAAAGCAAAAATAATGAGCATAGATTAAAAATGTAGTTAAAGTGAATCTGAATATTGATGGACTCACTGTTGAACCCTGGTAATGCATTAAAAAACGGCACACTTTTGCGTTCCCGGGTCTGTTTGGACCCGCTGGGGTCTGTTAAAACCCCAATTTTTCATCTAAAACCATATTGTATCTGATCAATAACTTCTCATTAATAACTGAATGTGCATCATTTTACCTGTTTTTATGAATTTAAAAAAAAATCTTCTAAATTTACATTTTTACAATAACTACAGCAAAAACCAGTATGATGCAAGAAAAGATACATTTTTTATCAATATTTATGAGCAATTTCAGTTGAATATATCATTAGATGAAATTTATAATAACATATAATATGATAATTATTTTATCATCACTGCATTGGTTACCTATAAAGTTCCGTATTAATTATAAGATATTGCTACTGACTTATAAAGCCCTAAACGGCTTAGCCCCAGTCTATTTAACGGATCTTCTATCGCCCTATAATCCATCGCGCTCTTTAAGATCACTAAATTCAAGGCTTTTGGTCATACCTAGGATATCCAGAACCACCAAAGGAGGGAGAGCATTTTCACATTTGGCTCCAAAACTCTGGAATAGTCTTCCTGATACTGTTCGTTGCTCAGACTCGCTCTCCCAGTTTAAAACTAGATTAAAGTCGCATCTCTTCAGCCAGGCATTCATATAATATTTTTAATCTTACAGTTCAAACTACAATCCGGCCTCTAGCTCATAAATGCCAGAGGAGAACTGGCCCCCGACTGAGCCTGGGTTCTCCCAAGGTTTTTTTTCTCCATTAGGTCACCTGATGTAGTTTTAGGACACCATTAGGTCACTTGATGAAGTTTTTCGGTTCCTTGCCACTGTTGCCTTTGGCTTGCTCAGTTGGGGATATTTTGGGGATATTTAATTTAATTTTATCAATCAATAAATTCTACTAGAAACAAACCTTGTTGTATTATTTTAATTTAATACTGTGAAGCTGCTTTGATACAATCTGAATTGTGAAAAGCGCTATACAAATATACTTGACTTGACTTGACTTAATTACCAGTATGAACGCCATTGACTTCAATGGATTTAAATTCCTTTTGAAACATTTAACTTGTATAACTAAATTTATAAAACCTACACATTCCTTTTCTGACAAAACAACATCAAAACAGCATCAATATTACTCTGAAATGTTTTCAAACAAAATCTATTCTTTTGACCGCCTGAATCTCTTTCATGCTGCTGTGACAGTAGAGTGAAATGTGGACTCTTTCCTTTTGATTTATTCTGTGAACTTTTGATCTACAAACAGACATTAAATGAACTCATTTCAGAATCTGTGTGTGTTTGTGTGTGTTTGAGCACAAGCATGTTTTTAAACAAAATGCATTCTCAATGAAAAAAAAAAAAAAAAATGCCACAATTCACTTTTTCGGTCAAAACGGACCCGAATGCAAAATGTGTAAAAATTCAGTTCAAATGTTATAACTCTTCTTTAAAAAATAAAAAAGATATCTATCTTGCCAGTATTAACACATCTCCAAAATTTCATTTTCATACTAAAAACTACATTTTTTTTACACATTTTTATGTACCTCTTCCGGGTCAAAACGGACCCAAGTGCAATCTTCTTGGGTTGTCCATTGAAATCCGATGATGACGTCCATGCCTTTTAACGGTGAGATGAACAGTCCTGTCCTGGACCCACAAGCTCAATTGCAGGTGGAGCATATATATGTGGTGTTGGTAACAGTGGCAGCTATGGCCTCTCCATGGTCCTCTCCATCTCCAGTGTACAAGCCCCATCCCTACACAGCTGTCGCCAGATGGTGCGGTCAGCAGCAACATCCTCCAGATCCTCAGGTCTGATCTTACACTTCCTCAAGCGTTCTTCATCTGAACATTATAGCGCTTCTTCATCCCCCCAGCTGAGAGTCGACCGTGATGTAACTGGCCGACGTATAGTATAGTACTCTGCGGGGCAGCCGACACGGGGGCATCCTTATCCCCCAATCAACCACTGCAGTTGGCGCTGGGTAATCACGGCCTCAATACTTCTGCAGCTGGACTTTTTAAGTATTTCAGTGTGAGGCACACGATTACACCAGGTGATTCCCAGAATGCGCTGAAGGCAGCTTATATGTGGAAGTGCTGTACAGACTTGATGTGACGGCTGTAGGTTACCCACGTTTCACAGCTATAGAGGAGGGTAGTGACACACACCGTTAGGTATACGGCGGCCTTTGTGGAGGGATGAAGGTTCTTATTATGAAAGACTCTACACCGAAGTCTCCCAAAGCCAGCAGATGCCTGTTTAATTCGGCTCCACTATCCTCAGAGAGAATACAGCCCAGATATTTGAAAGATGGCACTACTGACAACTGTTCATCTCCAGAAGTGAAGACAGGTAATGAGGGTGGGCTTTGGTACTCCATTGGCAGACCACTTCTGTCTTGGTGGTGTTGACAGTCAGCCCTCACCGCCACAGCAAGGACAGTTTGAAGATCCTCCGGAGTATGGGCCACAAAAGCACAGTCTGCAGCTCCAGGACCTGCTCTCTACAGATTTTTGTTGTTGCGTGTATTAAAGAGGTTGCCATCTAACCTGAAGTCCGCTGCCAAGCCACTGCTGTTTTCAATCTGGTTGTGGAGAATCTTGGTGACACACAGGAGGAAGATGTTAAAGAGCACTGGCGCTAGCACACACCCCTGCCTCACCCCTGTGCGTACAAGGAAGGGCTCGGACTCTTGTCCACCTGTGGTCACCCGAGCATCATCCCATCATGGAATTGCCGGAGGATGTTAACAAACTTAGTGGGACAGCCAAACCTGAAGAGGACATACCATAAGAGCTCTCTTTGCACAGTATTGAATGCTTTCGAGGGATCGACAAAGGCCATAAACATGTCCTGATGTTGCTCCGGGCACTTTTCCTGAAGCTGCCGGGCTGTGAAGCTCATGTCGATCGTGCTCCTGTTCCTTCTAAACCCACACTGTGATTCTGGCAGCATTGACTCAGTGACGTTGTTAATAGGTCTCTGAAGCAGCACCTTGGCCATGACCTTACCACCAACAGAAAGGAGTGATATGCCCCTACTATTGCCGCGGACGGCCTTGTCACCCTTGTTCTTATAGATGACTACAATGTTTGCATCTCTACATTGCTGTGGGATGTTCTCGTCAGTCCAGGCCTTGGTTATGTATTGGTAGAGGGTGCACATACATATGTACCCTCCCTCCTTCAGTAGCTCAGCAGGGATGTTATCAGCGCCAGGGGACTTGGTGTTCTTAAGGGAACGGACAGATGATAGAAGCTCCTGGAAGGTTGGCGGTAGACTGAGATCGTGGATGGGAGGAAGTTCAGGCAGTTCGTCCAGGATGGTGGGGTCTGCATCAGAGTCCTGATTAAGCAGGGTGTCAAAATGGTCAGCCCACCTCAATAGGATACTATTCCAACTATTTGCTGGACCGTAGTTGGTTTTGACAGCATTATAAAAATTATGCATGTCGTTTTTATTGGCAAAGGACTGGATTTCATGTGCCTTTTCAACCCACCACTCATGGTCCGTATTTCCTTTTGCACTTTCCTCCGAGCTGCCTGCCAATGCTGTCTACGTGTCAGTGGTATCTATGCTGGTACCAGTCTTGGTGGTTCTTGCTCTTATAGCCGATGGATTTGGCTGCTGTGTCGTTGAGCACAGGGCTAATATAGTTCCACTGTTGTTTCATGGTGTTTTCTGAGCTCAAACAAGTTTCCAACTCCCTAAGTTTCTCAGCTAGGAAACGTTGAAACTCACTTCTTGCTTCTGTTTCCCAAGCGGTTACAATTTAGCCTCTTTTTGTCAGGCTTTTGCAGCCGCAAAGGGGAACACACTTTCATATTGAGCTTGGCCACAATCATACGGTGGTCGGTCCAGCACACTGCACCTTTCATGGCACGAGTGATGAGAACATCCTTGATGTCACTACACCTCACAATGAAGTCAATCATGTGCCAATTTTTAGAGCAAGGGTGCATCAGCAAGGTCTTATATTTTGCCTTCTGCTGGAAGATGGTGTTGGTTATGGTAAGGTTATGCGCAGAGCAAAGAGTAAATAACCCTGCCAATGCCATGCCTAACCTAGTACTCCACTCCATATCCTGTAGTTCTGTCCCACCCTAGCGATTCGAAATCCCCAAGCAATAGGATCTTATCACTTTTAGGGATCCGGCAAAGCGTTTCATCCAGTGCTTGATAAAAGCATTCCTTGGCCTCATTTTCAGATGGCAAAGTTGGTGCATAGGCACTGAGAAGTGTGGCATAACGCTTTTTTTGCCAGGGGGATACGGGTCCCAGGACAACCGGTCCCCCATCTGGGCTGTAGGAGGATGCATGTATGTGTTGAAACTGCCAATAATAAATGTGAGATTCTGCACTATTGGCTCCACAACAAACAGAGCAGTTTTGTCACGGTAAATAGTGTACTGAGGTGTTACTCATGACTGTAAGCGCTCAACACCGCATGCACATGAATTAGCCAGCATGTTCAGCGCTCCATAAAACATGAAGATATAAAGACGTGATCTTAACATCTGATCCTTTTAACACTTCCCGTTGAGTAAGTACAGGTTGCGCTCTCCATTAAGGCTGATGTGAGCGTGGCTGTAATTGCTCTCAGCGCTGCAGTGCATTAACAGAGTCAGGACACACACACGAGCATTACCTTCAGTGGTTTAACAGAGAGTCAGGACACACACATGAGCATTACCTTCAGTGGTTTAACAGAGTCAGGACACACACACAAGCATTACCTTCAGTGGTTTAACAGAGTCAGGACACACACACAAGCATTACCTTCAGTGGTTTAACAGAGCGTCAGGACACACACACAAGCATTACCTTCAGTGGTTTAACAGAGTCAGGACACACACATGAGCATTACCTTTAGTCACGCTCTGATTACTCCAGACCACTGGAAATCAACTACTGGCCTTCAAACTGTGCATCTGCTTGTTTTATTACATAAAATATACAAAGTTCTGAGAAATGGAGCCACGACAACAATGCTAAAAATGACATTAGATTCATAATAACAGCCTCTTTTTCACA
This sequence comes from Leuciscus idus, assembly GCA_021554675.1. Lineage (NCBI taxonomy): Eukaryota > Metazoa > Chordata > Actinopteri > Cypriniformes > Leuciscidae > Leuciscus > Leuciscus idus. The sequence continues at coordinate 1,195,469 of CM038638.1, read as the reverse complement.
GAACTAGGCAAAAACTGATGGAGCGAGAGAGAGGCGTTCATAGACCCGAAGAGGAACGTCTGGTTTTCCTGGGAGAAATGAACGATTCTGCTCATCTGGTTACTCACAGTAAAGACACATGGGCTTTTCTCAAGGGACAGACGTCTCACTTAAGCAGCATCTTGTGAATATGAAGCACAGAATCGGTATCAGTTCTCCATCTGAAGCTCGTCTGCTGGTCACGATCACAGCAGAAACACACACATGAGTTTGTGTCGTATGTGTGTTTAAGATCACTCAAACAATAGCTGACAGTCTTTCAACATGTTCAGTTTGGGGTCGGTAAGATGTTTCGGAAAGTCTCTTCTGCTCTTCAAGGCTGCATTTATTTGATCAAAAATACAGTAAAACAGTAAAATATTATTTCACTGTTTTCTATGTGAATATATAGCAAAGATGATTTATTCCTGTGATCAAAGCTGAATTTTCAGCATCATTACTCCAGTCTTCAGTGTCACATGATCCTTCACAAATCATTCTAATATGATGATTTGATGATCAAGAAACATTTATGATTATTATCAGTGTTGAAAACAGTTTTTCTGCTTCAGATTTTTGTGAAACCGTAATAGTTTATTTTTTTCAGGATTCTTTGATGAATAGAAAGTTCAAAAGAACAGCATTTATTTGAAACAGAATCTTTTGTAACATTATAAACGTCACTTTTGGTGAATTGAATGCGTCCTTGCTGAAAGCATTCAAAAACCCAAGCCTTTGGACAGTAATGTAGCCTATATATATATATTTGATCATCTCTGATTAGTGCTGTAGTTTCAGACACTAGAGTGATTGTGATTCTAATATACACACAAAAGGACAAAATCACAGGCTCACATTCGTTTAACACATGATTTGTCTTTATTACAAAACTGAAACGTGACAAAGCAAAAAAAACTAAAAAACAGAAGCTGATCTATCAGAGCTCAGGCTGAAGGCTTCAGGAAAAAGACAGCTCTTCCTAGATGAGAATAAGGCAGGTGATGTAAGTCTGGAGTTTAAAGCCTTGTGTAGTCACATGATCTTCAGTCGGTCAGTGTTTGAGATGGCTCACTGGGACACAGACAGAGGAGCACTGGAGGGTCCGGCTCCGCTCGGGGCCGCGGGGGACGAGACGCTCGGGGTCTGAGAGACGCTGCTCGCTGTCGGCACCGGCTCCATCTTACTGATGTGTGTGATGAAGCGCAGGCGCAGACGCATCGCCGGCCTCAGCGAGCAGATGATCCTCTCCACCTGCACAGAATTAAAGAGGACCTGTTAAACACTTTCTCAAAGTCTTGATGATGTTCAGGCTCTACTAGAACAGGTTTTCCTGCTTGAATGTTGATTATTCTCCTCATATTCTCCATTGTTGCGGCTCCTCTCTTCCCAGTCTGTCAGTAACGCTCTGTTTACTTCCTGTCTCTATGAAGCCCCTCCTTCTGAAAAGCACACTGTGCTCTGATTGGTCGGCTGGATCAGTGTGTTGTGATTGGTCGAGCGCTTTGAGTGTGTTTGGGAAATGTCCCGCCCCTTACCAGTTTAACACACTACAAGCTAACTCAACCAGGCCCCGCCCCTTTATTCTGCGCATTCATTATTATAATGAGGAGTATTGTGGTGTGTTCGTTCCCGGAAGAAACTCAAGACTACAATGGAGGTGTTTCAGGAGTTCAGGAACACTGACACTGATATAGAGAAGAACTCTCGTTTTCATGATCAAACAGCAACATCACACACTGAAGATGAACATGGGAAAAGCAGAATAGCTCTTTAAGGTGCGTCTCCATTCGCATACTTGTGCTGTTTTGTAGACAGACCTTCTGTTTAAAGACCTCTGAGTGACCTCTTACAAACAGGATTGAAATCCACGGATCAAAATGCATCAGATCATTCCAAAACAATGCCAGACAGACTTATGATCAAACATCGTTCAACTGAACAACTCTATATCATGTCTAAAACCTATAAATGTGTCTATTATGCTCAGATCACTGACTAAAACTCATTCTTTCCTCACTTTCTTTCCTTCTGCAACTCGTATGAATGTGTGTGTGCATGTGTGTGTGTGTGTGTGTGTGTGTGTGTGCATGTGTGTGTGCGTGTGTGTATGTCTGTGTGTGTGTGTGTGTGCATGTGTGTGTGTGTGTGTGCATGTGCGTGTGCGTGTGTGTGTGTGTATGTGTGTGTGCATGTGTGTGTGTGTGCATGTGTGTGTGTGTGTGTGCATGTGTGCATGTGTGTGTGTGCATGTGTGTGTTAGAATAATCAATAAAATCTTGTTCGTATCTAAAGTCTGTGTAAAGATTTTAAATATATGTATTAAATATGTGTTTGTCACAGAAAAATGTGTTATTAACAACCAAGCCAAAGTTCAATGATAAAAAAAAACACCAAAGTAAATCAAATGTAATCAAAATGTTAAATATCTGAACACAAAAATGGTAAAAGTGTTTAGCGGTGGAGCTCCACAGGTCAGTATTTCAGTGTTTCAGCAGTACATATCTGACATTCATCATGTGTTTAGAAGCTAATCTCTGAGTTGCCTTTACAAAGACTTTAAAGAGAAGAGTTCTAGCGGTATGAGCTTACAAATGAAATGTCTTAAACTGCTGATCTTGTTACCCTGCTAATAAATAGTGTTTTCACTATAGTTTGGATATTAAGATCCGCTGCAGAGCCGATAGTCACTGAACGCTGGACGAGGCATTTGCTCGACCGTAGAAGAAGTGACTCTTTCAAAATTCCCTATAAATGAATAATTCCCTTTGAGTTAAATTGACCCGTTTCCCGGACATGCCGGAAGACAAAACCTTCTAAACTCATCCACTAAACACTAGAATCACACAGATTCAACACAGAAGCGCGTGACAGTCGTCAGCACTACGATTAAACACCTCATATATGCAGGACTGAAGGATGATGTGAGAGAGTGAAGCTGAAGATCAGATGATAAAGCAAACGCACACAGGAGAATGATCTTCAGTTCCAGAGACTGCTGATACTGAGCTGATACACCTGACCTTTCCTGCTCTTCCCTGAGGGAGAAGGCTTCCGAAAGAGACTCGACCCCCTCAAACACACTCATGTGAGACACACACACACACACACACACACACACACACACACACACACACACACACACACACGATCTCATGCTAACTCGCAACTATTAACATTTCGTTGAATTAGTGGCTGATCCATTTGAATTTGCACGATCTGCTCTAAGAGAGATATTATTTCCCTGTGTATTTAATACCACAGCTTATGCGTAATTAATTTAGTTAATCTTACTAATCATGAAAGATACATTGTTTTTGACAAATATACACTACTGGTCAAAAGTTTTAGATCGGTAAGATTTTTAATGTTTTTAAAAGAAGTCTCTTCTGCTCACCAAGGTTGTGTTTATTAGATTAAAAATACAAACAAAAACTATAATATTGTGAAATATTATTCTAATGTAAATCATCTGTTTTCTATGTGAATATACAGTAAAGTGTAATTTATTCCTGTGATCAAAGCTGAATTTTCAGCATCATTACTCCAGTCTTCAGTGTCACATGATCCTTCAGAAATCATTCTAATATGAGGATTTGATGATCAAGAAACATTTATGATTATTATCAATATTGAAAACAGTTTTTTATATTTTTATTTCATGATGCTAAGATGAATAGAAAGTTAAAAAGAACAGCATTAATCTGAAATCTAAAGCTTTTGTAACATTAAACACGACCGTTCAAAAGTTTGGGGTCAGTACGAATTTTTATTTTTATTTTTGGGGGAAATAAATAAAATAAATCAATACTTTTATTCATCAAGGATGAGTTAAACTGATCAAAAGTGACAGTAAAGACATTTATAATGTTAGAAAATATTCTATTTTAAATCAATGCTGTTCTTTTGAACTTTATATTCATCAAAGAACAGTTTTCAACACTGATAATAATCATAAATGTAACTTTTGGCCAGTAGTGTACACAGTCAAACCAAAATGTATTTAGCTCTCCTCACTTACATATATGAACTATAGTGTCCTGCACACACTAGTAAGAAAATATCTAAAACTACACATTGTGTCTGAATAAGTTTTGGTTTGACTGTATATGTGTGTGTAAATCAATAGTTTTGTATTGTATGCATTGAGAACAGACACTCTACCTTTACAGTTAACACAATATATGACAGAGGGATTAGAGGAGGAGGAGACACTGCTTCTGGAGAACGTGAACTGCTGAATGTAAGTGGACGAACTGAAGGCTTCACGGGGTAAGGGTCAGATGATTCGGACTGATAAATATGGAAATGTTGTATGTTATCTGAGGCGCTCATAACTTTCATCACACTCCTGGTACAACTTAGACTCTATTTCTGTCTCTCTCATGTTTCCAGTTTGCGAGACTCATGTGAATAATGCCTCTGTATGTGGTCGAGGCCAGAGGGCCTGAGAACAGCCTATTTTACATCATTACAAACTGTTCACGTTCGTCAGGTGAGGCCTATTATGGGATGTTGAGGAAGACCAATGTGGATGAAGATGAACCGGAAAGTGTACATACTATTATATACATACATAGTGGGAGGCCTTATGATCATGTTCATTTGCTTTTCAAATCAACTTTGAAAGTCTTTGTTCAATGATGAATGAATATGTATGATTTTCCTGGATAAATACAGTTTTGCTTAGAGATTATTTAGTGGCTCTCTGAGAAACTACCCTGGATCGCCACTTCAGACAAATACATCTCATTCACTTTCACCATTGAGTGAGCGGACTGTATTGTATTGGTGGATCTCCACCACACTGCTTACGCCCCAGAGACAGGTGACCTTCGTGCTTCCTGGTTTCCTAATAATCATACAAACTCATAGGAAACTGCTACATCATCACATAGTTAGCCCATGGTTAGTGACAGCATCTCACCCGCCAAACCTCCCTCAAAATCTAACATTTTAGTCCGATGTTCAAGAAGTGTTTATGGCCTTGATACGAAGAAGAATGTTACTGTGTGTGTGTGTGTGTGTGTGTTACCTGGTCTTTAACGCTGTCCCCGGTAAACATGTATTTGATGTGGTACAGGAAGTCACAGATGGGGTCCATATAGGACAAGTGTTTAATGTGCTGGTCCACAGCCTGGAGCATCTCATAAAACGCCACTCCAATCTGAGAGAGGAAGAAACACACACTCATCATCAGCAACGACATCACAACACAGGCCACCATTCAATCATTACTCATTACTATAGCTTCTTTATTATTAATGCTATTATTAAGCATTAGTGGATGTTGGTGTTATATTGACCCGATCTGCTTAGATGCAGAAGTTGTAAGTGGAGAAATGAGTGTCCTTCTATGAGTTATTAACAAAGTCTCTTAATTAATCTCTTAATATTGTGTGTTTTTGCTCCATGTCAGGAAGTAAAGCGTGTCCAAACCCCACCACAGCAGAACCACTGCCCGTCTCTGAGTAACACACGGGTGTTTGGTTACTGAATGCCTCGATAATATTAGAGCGATTTAGTTAAGTAAATGATTCAATGACTCACTCATAAAGACAGTCACGGTTGTGCTGTGCTGTGGTCAGTGTGTGGAGCTGAAGGGTTTCTGGGTAATGTGCTGTGGTCAGTGTGTGGAGCTGAAGGGTTTCTGGGTAATGTGCTGTGGTCAGTGTGTGGAGCTGAAGGGTTTCTGGGTAATGTGCTGTGGTCAGTGTGTGGAGCTGAAGGGTTTCTGGGTAATGTGCTGTGGTCAGTGTGTGGAGCTGAAGGGTTTCTGGGTAATGTGCTGTGGTCAGTGTGTGGAGCTGAAGGGTTTCTGGGTAATGTGCTGTGGTCAGTGTGTGGAGCTGAAGGGTTTCTGGGTAATGTGCAGTGGTCAGTGTGTGGAGCTGAAGGGTTTCTGGGTAATGTGCTGTGGTCAGTGTGTGGAGCTGAAGGGTTTCTGGGTAATGTGCAGTGGTCAGTGTGTGGAGCTGAAGGGTTTCTGGGTAATGTGCAGTGGTCAGTGTGTGGAGCTGAAGGGTTTCTGGGTAATGTGCAGTGGTCAGTGTGTGGAGCTGAAGGGTTTCTGGGTAATGTGCTGTGGTCAGTGTGTGGAGCTGAAGGGTTTCTGGGTAATGTGCTGTGGTCAGTGTGTGGAGCTGAAGGGTTTCTGGGTAATGTGCTGTGGTCAGTGTGTGGAGCTGAAAGGTTTCTGGGTAATGTGCTGTGGTCAGTGTGTGGAGCTGAAGGGTTTCTGGGTAATGTGCAGTGGTCAGTGTGTGGAGCTGAAGGGTTTCTGGGTAATGTGCTGTGGTCAGTGTGTGGAGCTGAAGGGTTTCTGGGTAATGTGCAGTGGTCAGTGTGTGGAGCTGAAGGGTTTCTGGGTAACGTGCTGTGGTCAGTGTGTGGAGAGATGGACTGCGTCACACAGCCCCACAGGAGCACAGAAGGAACTACTCCACTCAGGCGCTCTCTAAGTGTGTGTGTGTGTGCCAGCCTGTGGCCTAATCAAGTCTCGTCTCTCTTTCCCATGAGGCTCTGCTTTGAAGAGTGCAGGTGTGTGTGTGTGTGTGGCTCTACCTCCAGCATGCATCTGGTCCTCTCCTGCTGGAAGCGCTGCAGAAATGGCCCCACCAGGTGATACACGTACAGCAGCTGGAACTCAGTCTTCACGATGGGCTTCAGCACCTCCGACAGGAACCTGACACACACACACACACACACACCATCAAATCACTGCAACACAGTGTCCAGCAGCAACAGACACCAACAATCACTCAATAATTACACGTTGGCTTGACAAACTGTATTCAAACTACATGAGACTGTATTAATGGGAACCAAGAAAAGCAGAAACTGTAACACCGAATTAAAGTCCCCATGAAATTGGCAATTCCTGTTTTTTATGGATTTTGCAGTGTTTATTACTAAATGATTTATCAGTGCACATCATTATTGTGTTTAATTCATGCGTCTCATTATCTTGAATCAGAATAAGTTCCTCTTGCAGCATCTCTCCTCTTCTCTGATGACGAGGGCGGAGCAACCTGTCAATCACAAGAGATCCACCAATAGCAAACCACAACCATCCAATCAATCCCCCACAGACACAATCAAGCCCCGCCCACATTTGTTCTTCACTGTAAAAAAAATTGCTGTAAAAATGGCCAAATTCTGACAGTAACTTACTGTTTCCCTTTAAAACGGTAATGTACTGTAGAACACAATGCATGCTGGGTAATATTATGCACGGTAAGCAACTGCTGTTAATTTACAGCCCGATTTTCAACACTGATCTACTGTATTTATGTATTACGGTTTTGTACTGTAGTACGCAATGCATTGTGGGCTGGTGCCAATAGCACAAAGGCGCTGAACGGGTGTTTCAAAGGAGTTTGAGGTGCTCATGACAGGGAATATGTGTGGAAAACAGAAGGAAAATAATCAAAGAGCGTGTTGTTTTACACCTGGACCAGTAACTGTGGCGAGCGGGAAGAACTGAAGCTGAAAGGTGGCACCTGAAATGAACATGTTTGTGGCACTTATGACAGGAATACCTGTGGAAAACAGAAGGAAACTTCTAATCCCTTAAGAGAAAACTTTGAAACTGGAGGTTTTGGCCGGAGTGTTTTCTCACACATCTAAATCACTCGAACGGTGACTGATGAGCTGGAACTGAACAAGCTTATAAGTCAGTGATTATAAATGCATTAAACGGAGAGGGTAAAATCCTGTCGATTCACTATAATACAGGTACATCATTTATTCCCAAATTTCAGTGTTTATTAAGGCTTTCAGACTGTATTTCTCTGTGGCACTCTGTTGGTTTAGGCTGTCTAGTGCTCATGAGCAGGAGGAAACGCAGCTTACCTGTATGAGCTGTAACAGAGCTGGAGTTTGTATTCTTTACTGCACTTTTTCTGACATAAATGTGCATGTTTCTTTTACTCTTGCCTGTATTTTTGTCCATTTTGGGTGTTCTTGCTCATAAATAAATGTTCACCTTTTCATTAGCCTATTACTGCTGTGTTTATACTCTAGTAATTTCCTGTGTGATTTTCATTTTCCAATCTAATTCGAGCTGTGTTTACAAAATGACCCAAATTGTTTTCAACCCACCATTTTTACGAGTGTATTGTAAACAGAAATAATCACAGAAATGGACTGCATGCACTTTTCACAGCAACAGTCATTTCACAGTATTAATATCGCAAAATTACAGTATATTGCTTGTGTCTCCGCTGCCAGTATTTTAACATTAATTTACAGATTTTTTTTTTCAGAGTTGTTCCAGAAGCTGTTTCACTCGGATATTCGTCACAATAGTGAAGAAAAGACGAGCGCAACTTCCCTTTCATGTGCTATATTCACTAAAACCTCAAGGGCCCTATTTTAACAATCTGAAACGCAAGTAGCTTTGTGGGCGGGTCTCGGGCGCTGTTGCTATTATACTGACGCAAATCTAAAATGTGTTGGTCTGAAGTAGCTTCATTACTCATAGGTGTGGTTTGGGCATAACGTGAAATAAACCAATCAGAGCGACATCTCACATTCCCTTTAAGAGCAGGCGCGCTTGTTCCATGGCGGATTGCTATTATAAAGGCGGATTTGCCAGACGAGCGCCAGGAGCGGTTCACAGCCGAGGAGACCGACGTTCTCGTCAGGGCCGTAAAACACAGAGAAGTGACATTGGGGATGGAGAAACACACACAAATTAGCTTCGGTTAAACAGGCGTATGATAATTTGGGTAAATGTGTAAGCTAGATTCATGCCTATTTTTTCACATCTTCATGGACACAACAATGATTTCCCTCGTGTGGTAATATTTTTCCTTGTAATAATGTATGGTTTTCTAAAAATGTGAACTGCTGCGTCTGTGTGTAGATGAGAGAAGCAAAGTGTGTGTGTGTTGTGCACACGCTACATTGATTATGGCCAAGCATGCACCCTTAAAATAGCCTCTGAATAACATGTGCAACACACCACTGATTTTAGACGAGGTTTCTCCTGGTCAGTGGTGGAATTGTTTTCTGAAACTGCATAATAGCACCAGGGAATGTTTGCGCCGGAACACGCCTCCTCTTTTCGCTGAACCGCCCCCGGGAGCGCAAGTTCATTCCCTAATTTACCGACGTGCGTCTGTGGAGGGAAAAGTCTGCTGTGCGTCCGGTGCAAAATAGGAATGATACATGAGTCGTGTACAAAGTCAATTGCACTGGGTGCGAGATAGGGCCCTAAGAGTCTTTTTATATTGAAAAAAAATCATGCCAAACGATTGCTTTGGTCTATTGTTGATGAATTATGACAATATAAGTATGAAGTGTTAATACCGTAATATGTCGTAGATGGATGGAAGGGTGCATGCTAACAGATATATCAGATTCATGAAGCTCATCCTTGACATGATCAATAACTGAAGTTCATTGTGTTTCAAGTAGAAGAGTGGAAAATGTCATGAAAATGGGTTTAATGTTCAGATTTCATGACCTCCAGACAGATCGATGTGAGTCTCTGAGTCATGATGATGTCATCCGCTGTGACCAGATCTTCATTAATCAGACTAATTGTGCCTCGATTGGGATTGGGGTGTTCAGAGCTGTAGTAAAACACTCACACCGCTGTATGAAGCGAAAGTTAGTCTTTTCTCTCCTATTGTGTCGTATATATCCGAGTGAAACGCTTCAGGAACAAGAACAAATGTGGGCGGGGCTTGATTGTGTCTGTGGGGAATTGATTGGATGGTTGTGGTTTGCTATTGGTGGATCTCGTGTGATTGACAGGTTGCTCCGCCCTCATCATCAGAGAAGAGAAGAGATGCTGCAGGAGGAACTTATTCTGATTCAAGATAACGAGACATGAATTTAACACAATAATGATGTGCACTTATAAATCGTTTCACTGTGTGGGCGGAGAGGAGTGTGTGCTAACGTTCCCCCGTCGCTGCAGACGAGTGTGTGAGACGCTGTTAAGCGTGTCCCATCACTGCTCCTCCACGAGCCGCCTGTCACTGAGTTATCTGTGTGTGTTCATGGACACGATCCCAGACGTCACACACTGTCAGCAGACACAGTTACACACAGACGCTTTCACACTTCAAAACAAACAGAGCATGTGACCGCAGCACGAGGACTGACACACACACAGACTACAGAACACACACACCACCGTTCAGTATGACTGTTTCTTCTATAGAGAAATTAATACTTATATTCAGCGAGAACGCATTACATTGATCAAAAGTTACATCTATAATGTCACAGAAAAATTGTTTCAAATAAATGCTGTTCTTTTAAACGTTCTATTCATCAAAGAATCCTGAAAGATATAATGCAGCACGGTTTCCACAGAAATATGAAGCAGCACAACCGTCTTCAACACTGATAATAATCATAAATGTTTCTTGATCATCAAATCATCATATTAGAATGATTTCTGAAGGATCATGTGACACTGAAGACTGGAGTAATGATGCTAAACATTCAGCTTTGATCACAGGGATAAATTACATTTTAACATTTATTCACATAGAAAACAATTAAATTAAATTAAGTTTTTAGTGTATTTCTTTAGTGTGCACTGCATGAACTACCTTTAAAGTCAACAGAAAATTAATGCACTGCTCCTAATGCCCTCGATTCATCAGTGCGTTACTGCAAAAAAAAAAAATGTCTTCATAATCTTTCATCAAAACCTCTTGTCTCTGAAATAACTTTTCACAACGTTATGAAATCCATTTTTTCAAACCATCCTGTCCGGCTTCATCCTGGTACAAAACGGATTATCATTTGAAAAGACAGCAGATCACTGAAGTAGAATGGGTTGTGAAGAAGATCTGAGCGCACTGATGCGTCTCTGTGCGTGTGTGTGTGTGTGTGTGTGTGTGTGTGTGTGTGTGTGTGTGTGTGTGTGTGTGTGTGTGTGTGAGATGTGGGATGAGGAGTGTGTGGAGGCAGGAGAACTGAAGCACTGCAGCACTCATCCTCACACATCACACACACTAGTACTGCATTTCAGAACTACTCAACAAACAACTCACTCACTCACTACAACACTCATGGATTTATCAGCATCTGCAGTCAAATTTAACTTAAGACCTTTTTTAAGGCACAAATAAAATTTATTCTGTATTCAATCTCAAAATAAATCAAGTATTGCAGAACACATTCAACAAGGACTTAATAAGGGTTTGACTGCAATTTTATTCAATATGTACTGTAATTGGTTTATGTACCAAAATATCAATACATACGAATAAGACATTTGAATTTTCTGATTATAAAATAATGCATTTAAAGATAGACAGATTATAGATTATTGTGCCAATAATAGTAAAATCTATTTATTAAATATGTTAAATAATGTTCTGTCATGACAACTCTGAGTATTTGGCATGGTAATGTGATATGTTTGGTCTTGGAGGAACAGATCTGCTACGCTACTGCCAAGTGCCAACACACACACGACACACTCTTGTGAGCATATAACACACACTGCTGCTGCACAACAGCATACATGAATCACCCGTAGCAGATCTATACAGGTGGAGCTGGGGAAGCGGGAGGGTTTCTGAAAGCGCACTGCACTTCTAAGGCGAATGCTAACCAAGTATTAGGTTGAGCAGCGAGCTCATTGGCTACTGACACAGAGGAACCAATCAGCTGCGCCCTATAGAGAATGATGTGAGTTAATGACCCATCAGCCTGCGTCATCTAGAGTTTCATGACAGAACTCTGTATTTCTTAGTTTTTAGGTGTGATTACATTTTTATTTGCCCTTTATTTAACCGGATAAAACTTTTAGAATCTCTTTTACAGAATGTAAATGACATGTCCCCCCCACTTTTCAAAATCCCGTTTGTTATGATTTTTTTTTTTTAATCGCACGCTGTCATTGCGACGGAGGAGCAGGACACAGAGAGTCTGTGCCGATGCACGCGTCCAGGAACGTCTCGTCCACACTCACTGAAAGCTCTGATGAGCAGGTATTGCACCAGAATCCAGTTCTCTTTCGCGCTTGAATGAACAATAACACACACATTTATGCCAAAATGTCCGTTTTGTCGAGTATCCTCACAAGAACAGTCTTAAATGAGTTAAATAAAATCTTAAATGAAAGTCAAGAGTAAATGAGAAAATGAAATGCGTGAGATCAGCGGCGGCAGATCTTAAAGTGACAGCAGCCTCTAATTCTGTCTGTATTCTGTTCTAAAGTACTTCTTCCTGACTCTGTGTGTTAGTGCTCATGGGTAGCCGTAATGGGTTCCACTCAGACCTTAACATTAAGTATTTTACTGTTATGTGTCAACAAGATTCAACAAGACATGTTCACCTGGCTATACCCAATGATTAGATCTGCTGTGGTATTTATGCAAATGAGCACTTACGTAATTAGATTATGCACCGTTTGTCCATGTTAACAAACCATTAAAAAAAAAACTTGTAATACATTTTTTGTTTGTCTTGATGTACGTAATCAACTCAGTAATTTTCATGGTGATATCTAAAGGTTACAATTTTTACCCTATTCATGTAAGAAGAAGAATGAATAGGCGTATGAATAGGATATATTTGGGTCTTTTTCGAAACTTTCCCCTAATGGGATTCTTCTGGGCTTTTTTCCCTTACTCAGGACATATGGAGGATACAGAATCAGTTGAGTTTGCTTCTGTTGCAATTTGTTCAACCTTTTTTCATAAAATGACTGGACTTTTAAGTTAACCAAAGAACACAGGGAACAGAGCAGATCACTCACTGATCTAGACTAAAGAACGTTTGTAGCTTTGATAAGGATTAATCTATATTTAATTTATAATTTATGCAGTGACGGCTCTGATGTCTTACTTGGGGATGAGGGAGAGCTGGCCGATGCTGGAGTGATGCCAGACGGCGTGTGCGAGTGCCAGAATGTAACTGCAGTGCATCTCTGAGTACGACTGGTGGCACGCGGTGAAGTCCAGCAGCTGGAAGGGGTACCCGACCCAGTCCGACTCCGAGCTCAGAACCGGACTGCTGATCACACTCACGATGCGGTCGTGGAGGACGATCCAGTACGGCTCCTGAGCAAGACACAGAACATTATAGAGAGATATCGAGTCTTAGAAATATGCTTCACGGCAAGGCCAGGTAAGCAAGAGGAGATGTGGACCTACATGTAGCTTCTAAGTTTAATTTACTTAATAAAATAACCAAGAGAACCAAACCAAGGGCAATAAATACACAGAACAATTATGGTCCTAAACGCTGCAGCTAACCCAAGCGGCCGATGGCGAGTCTACATCATCATCATCCAGCAGGAGGTACTATTACTAGCTGCTGTATGAGAGAGAGAGCGACAGAGAGAGGAACATAAACCGTGTGCGTACAGGCAGAGCAGTGATGACCAGTCCAATCGCGTTCATCCAGGCCGTGACGTTCTCACGGGGAACCAGCGGCTGGCTGCAAAACACACATATATCACACATCAAACCCACACTTCAACACACAGCACTGTATGAACGAACATGCGTCTCGTGTGTCATGACCTCTGACCTCTTGAGCACCACATTGAGCAGGGCGTTGCCCACGTCTTTGCCGGGCACAGCCAGAGCCATGAGCTCCACACAGGTGACGTGCAGTGCGTGCGCCGCCGGGTTGGGGAACTCGTTGAAGCGCCAGTCGCAGTTGGGGAACGGCCCCGGGGACTTCCCTGCCATGGGTGCCCTCGGTTAAGGAGACTCACTGAGACCATACACACCTCTGCTAGACTAACTCACACACTACACACTCTAAAGAGTCGCCTGAGTGGGATTCTTTCCTGTCTTGACATATTTCTTATTGAGACAGGAAGTTGGTGTGGGATGGATATCTCAGACCTTTTTATATAAATGGCCAGTAGCCGTTAGTTTGCATCACAGCCGTCGCTAGTCAGAGGCAGCATGTGCATCAGCTTAAAGCCAACATAGAAGAGTTTCCAATGTTAAACCATAGAACATTTGTGACCTGTGCTGGCTAAATGAGTGGGAATACACACAGGATCATTTCGAGCTACAGGCAAAACAAGTGAAATTTTATGATTTTGGTTGATTCCCAATGCTCCAAATAGCGATTAAACATCTAAAAGTATCTTTATTTGTACGTTTTCTGAGAGTACCACCTTTCCTTGGTCCACGAAAAACAATCTTACTGGCGCCGACTGACAGATCCGATGCGTGCACACAAAGACGATCCCGATATACACACACACAAAGAGTTACAGTATTTCAAAATATCTGTCTTGGCGAGTATTCACGCAAAAAATATCTTAACGTTATTAAATATACGTTTAGTTAGGGAAAATCATCTGATGTGTAACATTATATTAGATCCGTTATAGTAGGTCCGAATTTCGGTGGCCGAGAGGTGCAAAACAAATCGCAATAAAAAAATAATAATAACAAATCCAAAAACAAAACAACAAATTATAAACACAATGGCAAGTCTAAAAACAAAAAAACAATTCAGAAAACACAACGACAATTCATACAAAACGGAAAAGGTAGGTATATTTTGAGAATGACATACTTATCGCTGAATGGACGAGACACCTGTCAATCAAGCCAGAACCGGAATCAAGCGATACTTGTTTTCTGAATTGTTATTTTGATTTTAGACTTGCCATTGTGTTTATAATTTGTCGTTTTGTTTTTGTAACTGGGATTTGTTTTGCACCTCTCGGCCACCGTACCGAATGTATAGGCTGTCTGTTTCATTAATGTTAATCAAACAATTGTGGTATCATGGGAAAAAAAGTTGAATATATATTTTTCCCATAGATATTTGGTTTTGACTTGGTGAGTGACAAATTTGGTGTTATTATTTCTCATTGTGACTCATTTTGCCTGAACGGGTCACATTTATTTAGGCGGAAAACCAAAGAGAGTCCATTAAGCTGCTTTTTTGTAACAGATTTATAAGCCAAGCTCATGACAAATTTGGGAAGATGGCTAGTGTTTCCAAACATGCTATATAAGCGACTCTGAAGCAGACACCAAAAACACCATATCATGACCTGCTTTTTATAAATACATAATTAAATTACTCTATATATTAATATTAATATTAGCCTGGGAAAACCCAGACAAACTTCCAGCAAATGTAGATTTGCTCTGCAGTAGTCTGGCAAAGAGCCCATTCAAGCCCATTTCTAATCCGTCCAAATCGAGGCACCAATCAGAAACGTTGAGGCGGGCTTTACACGATGACGATCGCTCTGATTGGTTTTAGGTCTATCCAATTGCGCCCAGAGGCATTTGAGCGACGTCCATTGGTGACGCCCCTTTGGAAATTAGTTATTAATGAAGCTTTGCCAGACCATAACTCAGTTACTACTGAGAATGGTCTGGTTTTAACCAGGCTATATTAATATGAGATAATCACACTATTCCGAATCATGTTCTCACAACCATACATTGTTAAAATATATAAAGTTACCAGCCAACTGGTGAGTTACACGGCTTTATATACTCGCGAACGCTGATTTTTACTCTGATTCAGTGGCTGACGAGTGTAAATGTTGGACCCTGACTGAGATGCTAAAGCTTCCTCAAACACAGCAGTCGGAAGCAATTCATGCATAATAAATACATGCAGGAATTTGAAAACACAGTGTTTTGTGCTTTGTTTAGTAATCACTTTTGGCTGTTCTGCGATCCTCATGCAGTCACCACTCCATAACTATTCTTTTTTTCTCAGATTGACCCAATTCGCATGGGTCATACATCTCAGATTGGAGATGCGGGAAAACAATGCCATCCCTGTATCTCTTAAATGCATTATTGTGATGTATTATTGTGATGTTGCTGACTGTGATGCGCTCAGGAAAGGATATTATCCACCAGCCGCCCGATGAGTTTGCAGTAGTAGGTGTCGTCGGGGATCCAGATGTTGTCCTCCCGGGGGTTCATCCCACACTTCAGGTAGGTCTCGCTGAGACACCAGCCGGGGGTGCGGTTGTCCTTGAGCGAGCTCATGATGGCGTGGACCAGCTTCCTCTTCAGGTTGGTGCGATCTCGTAGGTGTCTCTCGTAATAATGCAGTGTGTTGTACAGGTACGTCACCGGACGATCTGCATGTCAAAGGTTTATGGTAAAAGAGTAAAAGCAAAAAAAAAGTAATCATTAATTAATCAAATTAATAAATCACAATTCAAAAACGGTGTTCTTCAGTAAGAACAATAATATTCAACATATTGTGGGGAGGAGAAGAAATATGATTGCAGTTTACATCTTGATTATGTGTTATTTACAATTTTAATTTAGAGTTTGATATCTTAAAATCCCCCTGTGGTAAATATTAAGTTTTTAATGTTGTTTATGTGTCTATGTGGTGTTTTTAATATGCTTTAAGACAAACCATGTGTAAATTCATAAGTCGACACCATTGCTGAGTATTTCCTCCTTAAAACTGCAGTGAACCAAAGACAGTCTCAAAAACACCCTTTGAAATCGCTGGTGTTTCTGACGTCACAAACTACCTTGTAACCAATCAGATCAACGTGTGATCGTCAACCAGTGGATCTCTGAGCTGAGTGAGTGAGTGGAGGTGGGGCTCATTTGCATATTCATAGAACCGTGCATACTAAATGAGACAAGGGTGTCGAGTTACAGTCAAGATATTTAAAGGCATTTTTCAAGGGAAAAAACTTTTAAATATGTCATTTTGGTGATAAAAGATGAGTTTTAAGGGATAAAATAATTGACTACAGGGGGACTTAAATATATTAAAGAGTACCTATTATGCCCTTTCTTAAAGTCTTGAGAAACTGTTGTTTCAGGCTCTACTAGAACAGGTTTTCCTGCCTGAATGTTGATTATTTTCCTCATATTCTCCATTGTTGCAGCTCCTCTCTTCCCAGTCTGTCAGTAACGCTCTGTCTAGTTCCTGTCTCTATGAAGCCCCTCCTTCTGAAAAGCACACTGTGCTCTGATTGGTCGGCTGGAGCAGTGTGTTGGGAAATGGCCCGTCCCTTACCATAACCGCCAGTTTCAACACACTACTAACTAACTCAACCAGGCCCCGCCCCTTTATTCTGCGTATTAATTATTTAAATGAGGAATATTGTGACGTGTTCGTTCCCGGAAGAAACTCAAGACTACAATGGAGGCGTTTCAGGAGTTCAGGAACACTGACACTGATATAGAGAAGAACTCTCGTTTTCATGCTCAAACGGCAACATCACACACTATAGAAAGATGGAAAAAAGCAGGATAGGTGCTCCTAAATAATAATTTTAACTCTTTTAATTCCCTGCGTGAGATCCACGAGCCCTCCTGCCTCTCACCGTGAAACTTGTAGAGGCCGCCCAGGTGGTCGAGCAGCGTCTCCAGGGACTTGGACACGGGCAGCAGCTCCAGGAAGCGATGGATGACGATGTCGAACACGGGAAGGAAGCGCAGGCACACGTTCCCGAAGTAGATGGGCAGGTACTGGGACTGCAGCTGAATGGGAGGGTTGACCTGCTCCGCCAGGCCTTCGAAGTACAGCTTCTCGGGATACTTCTGCAGGGAGGACCACAGCAGAGGAGCTCATCACCAGCACAACCATCACAACGCCTCCCAACCCTGACTCAGAGACCGCTGGAATCCAGGCGTTCAATGGGCCGGCTTTTGGCTAAACGATTTGACTGCACTGACACTACTGGATGAGAACCAAACTTGAACTGAATTAGGCTGGATGATCACATCACTAGGCGCGTTTCCATTACAGATTTGCGCAAAACTTTTGCGATTTTTTCTAAATGTCGACAAAAAACTATTGCGAAATGACGGCGTTTCCATTAACGATGTTATGCGACTAAAACTTAATTTTTTCTCTCGCGATCAGTAAAATAATTCCAAAAACCATGGCAACGAACATTGGTAGAATTATGTACTATATCTCAGCCACTGCACTGGCCATTATTATTAATAGAAGGAGATGTATGTGTGTTTTCAAGCATTAATGGTGAGGAACGAACCTTATTATACTTGAGAGCTGCTCATATGAGGTGTTTCTGGGTGTTTCTCCCTCATATCTGTGTCGAGGTCTTGATTGTGGCATTTATTTGAGGTTTAGAATCCAGTATTCCTGTAATTCTTTTGTCTTATATGAGTTTAATAAAGAGCTCTGTCTCGTATTCTGTCCAAACACACCGCCTCATCTACGTCAGGTGACTGTAAATGCGCAAAAACTGTTTCCATTGCAGATTTGCGAAATATTTCTTTTTCGAATTGCCTGAAAAACCTCCTTTTGAAAAAAAAATTGCGATAAATGGGAGTTTTCGCGAAATTGATGTGTTTCCATTGGGCGTATTTTCAATTCGCAATTTCAATTTGCGCAATTTGAAGGGTAATGGAAACGCAGCTATTGTTTCCTGAAGAGCTTCTTTACAGCGGAGTCGACTGTGTTTCATAATTGATGAACTTTGCCACATCACAGTTATTGAACTGAATTGAATCAACAGTAAACCGACTCAAAGTGAATATCACTACTGTCTTATGTAGAACTCCTTATGGATGCACTGAACTCATAATTGATGAACTTTGCACAGTTACACTGAACTGAATAATGACACTATTGTCTTTTTAGAGCTGCTTTATCTCATATTTGATGATGCATCATTGATTCCTGATTATTACAGTTCAACTTATTTGAAAACAATCTGTATTGTATAAAACGCTTTAGAAATTAAGGTGACTAGACATTAGCTGGACCAATCATAAAAAACATTGACTTCAGTTGAGCATTTATGCTAGCATTTCATAGGTTATTATGTGTATTAAAGTGTTAGTTCACCAAGAATTGAAAATTCTGTCATCAGTTACACACGTCTTCTCAAACCCTAAGACTTTCGTTCATCTCTGGAACACAGATGAAGATATTTTTAATGAAACCCGAGAGATTTTTGTCCCTCCATTGAAACTGCATTCAACAACGACTTTGACGCTTCGAAACGTTCTGACATTGTAAATGTAATCGATATGAATACAGAGGTTTAATCAATGTCTAATCAATGAGGTTTAATCAATTGTGACGTGACATGACCCATTTGAGCTACTATGTTTACCATATTTGATGTGCTCTACATGTATTGATGGGTGTTTATATGTGAATAAAAGCCTAAATTAAACCTGTTCATCATATAAAGCGATTGTGTTTCTTCTGAAGACTTGGATTAAACGGCTCCATTCATACGGATCACTTTCCCACTGTCTTTATGACTGTTTTGAAGCATCAAAGATTTGGATGTGTGGACATTGGAGGGATAGAAATGATAAAATATCATACTTTGTGTTTTTAAGATGAAAGAAAGTCATAGATGTTTGAACGACATAAGGGTAAATAAAGACAGAATGATCATTTTTGGGAGAACTATCACTTTAAGACGTTATAGCTATTGTTCTTGGTCCTTGAGATAACTATATTATCTTCCACTTTATTATAAACGTGTGCATCTGCCACTTTAAATGCTGGAGCTCTTTAAAGCAGGATGGATTCTGATTGGCTGTCAATGTTTTTTATTGTTCATCAGCTGGAAAAATGGTTCTGAAAGTGATTCCAACTATATTATTTCTCTGTGCGTTTATCGTTCTAGTTGTGCTGTGGACCCCGCTGTTATATTTATAACAAATATTAGAACTATATCTCTATTATTATCGTTATAGTTATCATTCTTGTGTTGTATATTTCAGTCTTTACCCAGTAGATAACAGCTTTACCACATGTTAGATAACAGCAGCCGGGGACGTTACCAAGAATCTCAAGAGTATTATAAACTCAGAGTGGTCACATGTTGGCTTTGGTCTTATGGTGGGGTTCAGCTCGGGTCAAACTGTGCGCTGCTGAATTGTTTTGTTTGCCGTTCAGCACGGATACACACAAGACGAAATGTCACGGCAATCTGAGGTCAATCTCTACTTAAAATGCCACAGAGAAATAAAGATGGGGGATAATAACTGTGTTTATGACATTTCAGACACTCATCAAACTTGATATTTTGCTGAATGTCCTGAATTAAGATGGTTTTCTGTTTCATCTCTAAAGGTCAACAATAGAATTATACAGAAATCCATATGTAACGTCCATCTGTGAGAGACGTACGGCTCTGGGGTAGCCAGCGTTCACTGTGCGTTTCTTTGTTTAACTCGGCAGGTCACATTAAAACAAATGTTTATGTACACAGATTGAATAAGCAAGCGGTCGTTTGAGCATGAAGGACATTAAAGACAGTAACTCAACCACAGTACAGTCAGATTAACACAAACTGAATGTAAATGATTGAAAAATTCACCTGTTGCCAGAAATGAGGAATGAGGAAGAAAATTCCCTGGATTAGTGAACGTTTGTGAGGCTAATGCCATCACATCTTTGAAAGATATTCAGAGTTTTGTTAGTGACACTTAGCAAATAAATATGCTAAACACAACTGTATATTCCCGCTTGTTTTGTTATGTCTGCTAAATAATCAATTATTAGCACTGGATGGATGAATAATCTGAGGCACAGGCTCTTCACACATTTTTCCAATAATTTGCCAGCTTTTATGGACGCTGCTGATGCCATTATCCAATGTGTGTTATATGATGCTGAAACAAATACTAATATATATTAGTATATACTACAAAATATATATCTTGATATTTTATGGGATTTTGTTGATAACGATAATTAGACAATTTAGCAGTTTTTGTGCATTTCTTGACAGTTTCTTGTAGGCATGTGCCGGTATCACATTTTCATGCTGCGATTAATTGAGTGATCTTTTATCACGGTATACGGTATTATCACGATATTTTAATTGCACATGAGAAACAGATGGATTTTGGGGGGGGGGTGTAAAAAATTAATTAAAACTTGCATCACAAGGTGTAATTGTGATTGTCAAAACATTTGGTAACTAAACTGAATTTTATTAAGTTTAGTGACAACACCATGTTACAATGATTACATGGTACAATGACTGGTAGGCTACTGTTTGTATTGCTTAACACAAATTTAACGATTTCAATTCAATACTTGGGATTTGATTTAAATCTTGATTCAATATTGACTTATTTTGGATAAATATTAGGAAGGCTACAGTAGATAGCCCACATGTTATTTTTTTCTCATGAAAAAAAATATCTCACATAATGCTATGTAACCATATAGAGCCCTATCAGCTGGTATTATTAAAGGTTACAAATAACTAATTAAATCAAATATAATGTGGTTTTCATTATAATAACAATAATGTAATGACACAAGTAAAAATATAATAAATATGTAAAAAAGTGCAGTGCACATATTCAGCAAAATACTCCTCTTTATGTTTTAG
Source organism: Leuciscus idus (assembly GCA_021554675.1). Classification (NCBI taxonomy): domain Eukaryota; kingdom Metazoa; phylum Chordata; class Actinopteri; order Cypriniformes; family Leuciscidae; genus Leuciscus; species Leuciscus idus. The sequence continues at coordinate 1,174,159 of CM038638.1, read as the reverse complement.
TCATCTAACATGCTGCTGGTCATTAAATAGTTTAAATGTAACGTTCTGTGACACAATTGTTCTCCTGTTTCATATCAAAAGTAACCTGCTCTGTCTTGTTTGACGGTCTTCGTGTCCTCTTTGCTCCGCGATTTTTCTCTGCGTGAGAAAACGGATGTGTGGCGTGAGCGTGTGAAGAGTCTCGCGCTGAATGCGTCGAGTTGGCAGCTCTGCTTTTAGAAGCGGGATGGATCCGGATAGATCGGCGGCGGCCATAGACTGTAGGCGGCGGCGTTCCTCCTTCCGCCATGCTGCTTCTCCATGTGAGGACTGTTTACATTAGACTAGAAGTGCGCAACGGCCGCATGCTCATCCACGTGGCGATTGTTTACATCAGAGTGCGCACTTGTTTCGCGCAGCATAGGCAGTGCTTGTTTAAGCGGTTGATGGAAAATAAGCTATAATGCGCGTTCTAAAAATCTAAATTCGGATCTATTATTTTTCACGGTATTTTGAAGTGCCCACGATAACAATATCGTGCATATTCATTACCGCGATTTATCGCATTACCGAATACCGGCACATGTCTAGTTTCTTGACTGTTCTGTGTGTTGTCAGTGTGTAACAGGTTGTGTGTTTGGTGAGTATTGTTAATGTGTAGCAGGCTGTGTTCGCTGTGTTCTGTTAACATGTAACAGGTTGTTTTTGTTGTATATTGTTAGCGTGTAGCAGGCTGTTTTTGGTGTGTTGTTAACATGTAGCAGATTGTGTTTACAGTGTGTGTTGTTAGCGTGTAGCAGGTTGTGTGTTGCGTTACCTTGTGGTAGGTCATGCGTGTTGTTAGCGTGTAGCAGGTTGTGTGTTGCGGTACCTTGTTGCGATACCTTGTGGCAGGTCATGTGTTTGGTGCGTGTTGTTAGCGTGTAGCAGGTCATCTGTTTGGTGCGTGTTGTTAGCGTAGCGTGTAGCAGGTCATGTGTTTGGTGCGTGTTGTTAGCGTGTAGCAGGTCATCTGTTTGGTGCGTGTTGTTAGCGTAGCGTGTAGCAGGTCATGTGTTTGGTGCGTGTTGTTAACGTGTAGCAGGTCATGTGTTTGGTGCGTGTTGTTAGTGTAGCGTGTAACAGGTCATGTGTTTGGTGCGTGTTGTTAGCGTAGCGTGTAACAGGTCATGTGTTTGGTGCGTGTTGTTAGCGTGTAGCAGGTTGTGTGTTGCGGTACCTTGTTGCGATACCTTGTGGTAGGTCATGTGTTTAGTGCGTGTTGTTAGCGTAGCGTGTAGCAGGTCATGTGTTTGGTGCGTGTTGTTAGCGTAGCGTGTAGCAGGTCATGTGTTTGGTGCGTGTTGTTAGCATAGCGTGTAGCAGGTCATGTGTTTGGTGCATGTTGTTAACGTGTAGCAGGTCATGTGTTTGGTGCGTGTTGTTAGCATAGCGTGTAGCAGGTCATGTGTTTGGTGCGTATTGTTAGCATAGCGTGTAGCAGGTCATGTGTTTGGTGCGTGTTGTTACCTTGTGGTAGGTCATGTGTTTTGTGCGCATTGTTAGCGTGTAGCAGGTCATGTGTTTGGTGTGTTGTTAGCGTGTAGCAGGTTGTGTGTTGTTACCTTGTGGTAGGTCATGTGTTTGGGTGTGTGTTGTTAGCGTGTAGCAGGTTGTGTGTTGCGGTACCTTGTGGTAGGTCATGTGTTTGGTGCGCATTGTTAGCGTGTAGCAGGTCATGTGTTTGGTGTGTTGTTAGCGTGTAGCAGGTTGTGTGTTGTTACCTTGTGGTAGGTCATGTGTTTGGGTGTGTGTTGTTACCGTGTAGCAGGTTGTGTGTTGTTACCTTGTGGTAGGTCATGTGTTTGGTGTGCCAGTCGCTCTGCAGCCAGTGTTCTGGAGCGTTCTCCTTCACAAAGTCACTCACACGGTTGCGGAAGTCGTTGGGTTTGAGGAGGAGCAGTTGGATGATGAAGTAGCAGACCTGAGCCTCGTTCCCCTCGTGACTCCTCATCGCCTGCATGAACACACACACAACGTTCAGTGCCACGGCGAGTGCGTAGAAATGTTTGTTTAGTGTAGCATGTTGAGACAGTAGAGCTCTCAGGAAATGCTTTCCAGTGTGTGTGTATTATTATAAAATGGTTCGTTCCAGTCCTTGATTCTGATTGGTCATTAGCTGTGTTTAATTCACGATAAAGCATGGCTGTGACCGCTTCACCCAACGGTTCTATGTATCACTACACAATAGAATCTTAGCAACGTAAACATAGGCTATGTTCTCATTGATATTGTTCATTGAAGCTTATAGAGTAGAGTATTGTGAGAGATCGAGTAAGTGAGTGTAGCTGCATGTACAGTAGATATAGCATCTTCCTTCAGGTCAGTCCTATATTCATAATAAAATATCAGTTTGAACGTCCGCTGCGATATCTTGTCCTTTAAACAGTTAAGGGGTTTTCCCGTGTCCTGACACGCTAGTCATCTGTCAGTTGTGTCTTGCTTCTCTGTGTTCACAAGTTTGAGTCCTTTCAATATAAAAGTCTTCTCTACTGACAGACTCACTCATAAAGACAGTCTTTGCCGCCATCTAATGGTGAAATAATGTGCGTAACTTCTGCTGCTGTTCACAGTCAGGGACTATTTTTTCCAGCGGAACGAAGGCTTTTAGTGATTTTACTTCATGAAAGTTGCATAGATACATATTTTTCGGCTTTAATATTTGTATTGTGTGGTAAGCGTTTTATAAAAGCAATAAGGTACTCGAGGCTAGCGCTGTATCGTGGATGATAATGTACTCCGCTTCGCATCAAAAACATCCTTCCGCCGCGACTTATTCACGATACAGCACTAGCCTCTCGTACCTTCTTGCTCACGTAAAACACGTGTGCTTTTCTCAACAGTAGAGGAGCAGGGTGTGTGTGCAGTGAAGTCTTCAGGCGCCGCAGGTCTCTTTGAACCGCAGGGAGGGTCGGTGTCAGCGAAGGCACCGCTCGATCAGGACTGATAAATGGGCCGTGTTCAGTGCAGCGGGAAGCTCATTGATCAGCGGATGAGAAGATCCCCAGGCTGTTTCTGTTCGCTTCTCACACACAGATAATGTTTCACATGTAGCTCTTCTCCCATGTTGCAGTAACAGGCCAATAAATCAATGAGTCAAACATTAAATACAACAACGGCTATGTTTACATGCACAACTTTTATTTCAATCGGACCGAATTCATTCCGATTGATGAATCTGAACATAGTTTACATGAATGCAACATAAAGTGATAGGGTAGATGTGCGCGTGTATATGTCACACGCTTCAAATCGGAATTGATTTTTTGACATGCGCACACTGCACGAATACACAGAGTTTCCCGCTGTTAGCGCATTATAACTGTTCTCCTACATTGGTACTTTATTTGTTTTAAACAGACTTAATATCCATTTCTGGTCATATTTGGAGACATGAGCATGTGAACCGTTGTGCCGCTGCTTATATTTGGCCAAAACCAGTCGTCTGTGGATGAGTCTGAAACCAGTCGTCTGTGTATGAGAGTCTGAAACAAGCACTGGTGGGCCGTTGTCCTGCTCTACTTCACACACACAGTGAAAGGAGAAGTTTAGAATGACGGGACACTCATTTATACGACACTTTATTCAACAGGAAGAACAGCTCGTTCTGTGCGTCACACGTCATTACACTATTTCAACGTCATTGCACATGCGCAGTCCTTTTAGTTTCGGTTTTCAATCCGATCAAGTGTTTACATGTTCTCTTGATCGGATTAGACGAGGAATAAACCAGCCCTTTCAATCTAATTGAAATTTCATTCGGCTCGATTAAGGTTTACATGAAGGCTTTTCAGTCCGATTGAGCCGTCAATCCCATTACGAACGGATTGTTTGGTTGCATGTAAACATAGCCACTGAAGTGCAGCGGATTCACTGGCAGTCTTACAAACCAACGAATACCGTCTGATTTAAAGGCAGATGGTTAATTAAATTTCCAGTGATTAGGTCTTTCAGCCATCTGTCAATGATTTAACAATTGGTTTGTATAATTACTCACTGAAGTTCCAGTGTCCCAGTATTTGGTGCGTCTCTGTTTAGCTTTAGCGATAGCAGCATGAATTAAACCTGAGGATCATGTTCTCCTGCATGATTTGAGATCGTCTTTCTTAAGCTTCACTTGAATAACAAAATCTGACCGTCTGTACAGAGTCACATGATCAACGACGGTCATTCACTGGCTTCAACAGTAACCGTGTGCAGTGTGATGGATTTTTTAATTAATCAACTTTAATCAACTAACATTTGTTTTTCTTGCAGGAATATAAAGGTATTGGGTGTCATTTAGTAGACGCCCCAGTTTAAGGAATTGGGTGTCAATTTGTAGATGCCCCAGATAAAAGTATTGGTGTCGATTTGGAGACGCCTCAGGTAATAAGATCAATTGGGTGTCGATTAGTAGACGCCCCAGTTTATGGAATTGGGTGTCGATTTGGAGACGCCACAGATAGTTAGGTTTAGGGAAAAATCTACGACAGCAGATACAGCCATCACTGTGAAATCATTGACCTGAAACTTGCTTATGTTGCAGATTATTGCAGTGTTGTTTTGAGTTATTTGACAGCCAGTGTTCTCAGGGTCAAGTGAAGAGTGATGCAGTGGGACAGGAGGAGGCCCTGGGCTCACCAGGCAGAGGATGAGTCTGTCCAGGGTCACGATGTTGTACTTCCACACCATGTCGTTGAGAATCTCGATACACTTGTTCAGCTGCTGCCCCCCCGCTGACGTGGAGAACTCATACACCAGGAAGTCTGCAAACGTCCTGACGTGGGCCACCAGCGCCCGCGCCCCGATGCGCTCCAGCACCCTGAGGGGAGGAAGACGGAAAACCATTAGCATGCAGCAGAACGTGTTCGGCATTCCCACGCTAGAGTCCATCTGACGACAGAATTTGGTTTGTTTGGCTGCTACACTCACTTCAATAGGTAAACGTTCGCCTCTTAAAATGAATATGACTTAATTTCCAGTTTGGCGTCCTCGCAGTCAGATTCGTCAAAAACTATTTGGTCAAGTACATATCAAAGCAAAGATCTGAGAAAGACGGAATGAAAGCAGTAGGAAGAGTCTAAATATCACATCACAGTGACTGTTACCGCTTTGTCCAGTAAAAGTCTTTCAGTGTAACTGTACAAACGTCCTCCTTCAGCTCGAGCTTCACGTGTCTTTCTGTGTCAAATCTGAGCTGATTTATCCAGGAAACGCAAGAATAACTTTGATATTGTTATTATATTTCACCTGGATTGAAGCCACTGAGGTTTACTCGATCATCCAGACATCATTTATTAGAAAAATATGATCATCAGGCTTTTGAGGAAGGTTTATTTGTTCATCTGTCAATCATCATTGTATTGCATTGCATTATATGATTTAAAACTACAGAGCTTTGATCATAAAACTGAGCATTTAAATATCATCTTACTCAGACATTATTGGCACATCTATGCATTTTATGTAAGTATCTGCTATACTGTTATAATGATCTCAGTAGAGGTAGAAGTGATCAGTATTTCATTGTGGTATTTTTTCCTCCATATTATCACTATATCATACTATATTTAAACTACATTTAATTTAATATTCAACATTATTATTGATCTGCCTGCACTGACACCATTATATGAGAACTGAACTGAGCTGGACGATGACATCATGCTTTTCTCCAGAGCGGCTGTATATATATAAGGGACTGTTCGTTTTTTATTTAAGGGGCCACCGGAGGAGTTTTGAGATCTGTTGTCAAAAAAGACATGACCCTCCCTTCGCCAGCAATACATTTTTCTATGACCCTCCAAAATGTTTGTGAAAAAAGGCATGACCCTCCCCGATAATTTATTGATTAGCCTACTTCCAGAGGTGGACAGTAACAAAGTACATTTACTTGAGTACTGTACTTAAGTACACTTTTTGAGTATCTGTACTTTACTTGAGTATTATTTTTTCTGGAAACTTTTTACTTTAACTTCACTACATTTGAAAGACAAATATCGTACTTTTTACTCCACTACAATTCTGTCAAGGTCCTTGAGTAGAAAGTAACATCAGTCAGTGGATGATTTTGGTTGCAGGGGTTGCATTTTGGTTGGAAATGAAAGTCGGTTTTACGTCAGAACCCTGCATCTGATTGACATCAGAACCCGACGTCAGATTGACGTTGGATATTGATTGAAAATAAAAGTAGGGTTGACGTCAGAACCCGACTGATGTTGGTTTCTGACGTCAACCCGATTTTCATTTTCAACCACAATACAACGTCTGTCCAACGTTGGAGATCAACGTCAATCTAACATTGGATTCTGACATAAACCTGATTTTCATTTTCAACGTTGGGTTTGGTTTTCTAAATGCGAATTTTGTCACTTTTTTGCACACTAGCTTATAGATAACAGTAAGGCTAACATATTCATACTAAAAGCCAAAAAACTTTAAATAGGGCAATATTTGAGGGAACAGCCATTTGGGTGTCCGAAACCATTGTGGACGTTATTGAGTGCACTTATTCAATCTCACATTCAATCCCACTACTGGAACTGTGTTCTAGAAATAAATGTGTTATTGATATGAGGGTAGGTATGCAGGCATAGATTCAGAGGCATACGGTACTTTAAGTATTACATACAACAATGCAACAATAATAAAACAATGCATTGACATTTACTTTTTACTTTTGATACTTAAGTATTTTTTAAAACGAGTACTTCTGTACTTTTACTTAAGTAAAAATAGGTCTTTACAACTTTTACTTGTAACGGAGTAATATTTGACCAGTAGTATCTGTACTTTCACTCAAGTAAGGAAGTTGTGTACTTCGTCCACCTCTGCCTACTTCTGTAGGCTACTGGTTTGCGCTTGGCAAAGATGTTCAGATAGCCATTGTTTTTTGTTTTTGTTTTTTTTAAACCATAAACTCTCGCTTTCTCATCTTACTAGGGCTGTAACGATAGACCAAACCTACGATTCGGTTCGTATCACGATTTTTGATTTTAGATTTGAAAAAAATCATGTTTTCGGTGCTGATGGTGAACATGTGGGTGGCGCTGCCAATAAAGCATCTAAAAGCTGTCACAAAGAACCAGCAAAAGTAATGATTATTAATATGTCAAATATAGCAAGGAAACATTTTAATTGTTTATTAATAAACCAGTGTTTTCTGTGTCGACTGCAAAGATGAAGTTGACGATGCGTCGCGATCTTCTCAGAACGCGCCAGAGAGAAATGCACATTTCATAAGCAGAAAGCAGTCTGTTTTTTTAATTGTTCTGTTTAAAAGTAGACATTTCAAGCTTTCTATATATTTCTCAGGTCTGTGAGGCAAGTAGCATACCTTACGCTGAGTTTCGGTTCATTTATGAGACAAGAGTCCAGTTCACTCGCCCGCGCCTCCGTGATTATCTATTTTCTACTATATTTACTTCTTATTTATTAAATCCAGATGAAACATTGATTAAAATTAAGATACAATTAATAAAAAAACGAAATTCACTTTAAAGAAAGGCTTTGTGCTTTCTGTTTGAGGTCTCTGTGAAATTTTTAAAGTCGCTTTCAGAGCAGTCATCATGTCCGTAATGGAGAACTGTCACGCCCGTAATATTGTTTTTTTTTGTTTTTTTTCACATAAATGCGAACACGAAAAATAAAATAAAAATAATATTTTATGTTCTGTGGAGGCCGATCTTTATTCATCCGGTGGGTATATATCTTTTGGTTTGCACAGTGTAATTTATAGAAGAATTACTAAAACATATTTTGCCAACTAAAAGTTAAAGATTTTTTTGTGTCACGTCACGTCACATGTGTATTTCCCTCATATTAAATATAAAATTTAATGTGTAGACTGATATTTTTCTAATGTCTTGACTCCTTTATTTTTCTAATGTCTTGACTCCAAAATATTGGTATTAAATGCATTTTCTGAGAATTGATATTAAGTTTTGACTGCAAATGTTACGTCTATAACACTGGAATCGCCCAATTTTAACGAATTTATCCTCAACTAGTTTTTGTGGTGTAGGTCTACGTATTTTATTATGTTAACTGAAATAATACTAATAGTAATTTAAAGATGTGGTAGCCCTACATCTTACACATCGTGGAAACAAAATAATAATGGAACTAAAATATGGTAGTATCGCGCTACGTACAGCGCACATTCTATCAGCAGCAGTTCTGGCGCCTCAGTCGCAATACTGTAAAACATGTTAATGCAGTGGTAGAGTTACACTCACAGGACACTGTGCACTTATTCGCAATCACAAAAGTTCATTATTTGCTCGTGCTTTAAAGCTTTGCCGGGTAAACATTTCATTGGCATTCTGTTCTGACATGATGCATTTTTTCTAAGCGCGAACTGAAGTGCGCGCGCACTGTCAAACAGCGCCAAACTGGATTTTTGTTGGGTCAGACCCATCTGATATCGAAGGGGGGCTGATAACGCGAGATCAACATGGAGCTAAATGGAAAAAAAAATCACCAAACAAGCCACTTTGAAATGTTGCTGTTTTCATGTATATAAAAGTTGGGTGACCCTCCCCCTAGATTAAAAAAAGTTGAATGACCCTCCCCTCAACAAAGAATAAAAAGACATGACCCTCCCCTATTTTCCTCCGGTGGCCCCTTCCATAAATACCGAACGGTCCCTAAATTAACTAAATTAATAACTTTTTTACAACAAAAATGAACCATCACTGAACTTACTTAAGCTGGACTGTGACGCTATTTTCTTCTGGAAACAAACTTTGTTGCATTATTTTCCTGTTATCTCTGTGAAGCTGCTGTGAAACAATCTGTGTTGTAAAAAGCGCTATAGAAATAAAGCTGACTTGACTATATGAGACATAAAAGCCTGATATATCAAATATGATACAATGTATCATATAATATGATTATTTAAATAAAAAAATAAAAAAATGTATTATATTTTTGTCCAATAGTGCAACAAACTCTTCCATTTTAAAAAAAACAACAACATGATTTCTCTGACTATTACATCATATGTAACCCTGGACCACAAAACCAGTCACATGGGTAAAAAAAAATTAAGTGAGATTTATACATCACCTGAAAGCTGAATAAATAAGCTTTCCATTGATGTGTGTTTTTTTAGGATATGAAAATCTTGAAAACCTGTGTGAGACAGCGGTGTAAGAAGCGCTTGTTGAGACTCCACACACTGCTAGAGAAGTCTAGTTTGGGTTTGTATTAAAGAGCTTTGACAGAAGAAGAAAAAAGAGTGCGTTTCACATCCCAAAAGCTCAGATCAAAAGTGAGGATTCCCGTATAAACACAGGCTTCTGCAGACCCTAACCTCACAGCAAAGCCACTGTCAAGAGCTAGCAGCATCTCCCTCAAGAGACCGAGGAATACACACGACTGAACATCACAAACACACACCAACAACAGTGATGATGGAGAGTTAGATGTGCACACTGAAACATTCACAACCAGAACATTTACTCCAACTGAACCGAACAGAGAAACTCACTGCTGACACATTCAATAATCACAATGCTTTTGACGGGAAATTAAATCAAGCAACACTGTGAACACTGCGATGACTTCAATGAGATTCTCATTGGTCCATTTAGCAGAAGGAAAACCTCACCCAAATAACTACTATTAAAAATATTATTTCATTAAATTGATAAAGAAATATCTTATTTGACTATTTTACTGCAAAATTTAAAAATCGACTACTTAAATTATTAAATTTTATTATTAAAATCAATCATATATTATATTATAACACATAATAAAAGTATTAACCCTAACTTAAGTAAAAGGGCATTTTGGTATAATATGAATTGGAAAAGTAAGATTATTCCTTGTTTAAGACACTCATTTTATACAACTGCTTTTAAGCTGATTGATCGTAGGCCTTATTGATCAAAGTTTATGAGTTGTTGTTTTTTTAGGTGAATAAGCTTGAGTGATCAATGGACTACGATCAATCAGTTCCCATCAAAAACCAGTGCTATTGTGAAAAGCGCTATACAAATAAACTTGACTTGACTTGACTTGACTATTGAAAGAAAACAAGTTGTCAAAAAGATTGAATCCAACATTTGGTGATAATATAAGCATAACCAGAGATTTAAAAGAGATTTTTTTTACCAGGAACACCAAATTATGTAAAGGATTTTCAACACAGCACAAGGGAAACATTGGTTCGAGGGAGAGAACAAACCGGCAGTACAGCAGAAGAGGCAGAGAATGAGAATGAGCGATTACATAAGCGTTTTTTCTGAACTAGCGTTTGAATGCTGAGACTGTGTTTACTGCCACTGACAGTGTGAACATTGATGTCCAGTGATTTAATATGGTGTCTCCCGCAGCCTTTGATTGCTCTGAGAGAGGCAGAGACGTCAGAAAGCTCTTCTACACATCTGTGCCTCAGCTCTGCTGGTGTAATGAGGAAGAGCTCGTGACTGGAGAATAAAGTGGATCACACAGGACCGCTGCACTCAGCCCAGCACAAGCAGCCTTTATACGGCCAAGAGCAGCTGCACCACACACACACACACTTCAAATGACGCACAACAAACTAACAACAACCATTCAAAGAGAGACGGATAGACGCTGCGGACAAAGGAGACTTATTGTACTTGTAAAGGGTGATCTGAGACCACCGTCTGATGATACGTGAACAAAAACATCAGACAAAGGTTCAGGAACACACACTAGAGTCACACTAAATACAGTTGCATAAGTTATGCTTATTGTAGATCAGGTTTAATGCTCCACACTGACTGAAATGCACATGGTTTTGTGCCAGATAAATAATGATCTGATTGTACACTAGTAGTCTTTCAATCTTTTAGATACTTAAATATGTTGTGTGTGTGTGTATGTGTGTGTGTGTGTGTGTGTGTGTGTGTGTGTGTGTGTGTGTGTGTGTGTGTGTGTGTGTGTGTGTGTGTGTAATTAGCAGGAAGCAAACAGCTGTCTGTCATAACAGCCTTCCCGCAACTGCGGTTAAACATTACACCTAGATCCGATTCTACAATTCTAAACAATCAATTCAGAATCATTAATGAAAGAGTCGAGATGAACTGGAGAATCGCTTTTTTTTCTCCCACCACTAGTAGTCAAAAGTATGGAATAAACACACAGAATAAAACAATTTAAATAATAATTGCGACATTTTATCTCACAATTGCGAGTTTACATCTCTCAATTGTGACTTTATTTAAAGTCAGATTTGCGTGTTTGTGAGTCTATATCACGCAATTACCTTTTTTATTTTTTATTCAGTGGCAGAAACGAGCTTCCTTACAAAAGAGCAGCTTGACTAGAGCTTTACTACTTTAAATTATGAGAGTATAATGGAGCTTCACCAACTATGCATGTGAAAAAAAAAAACCCAGCTGAATCCCAGTGGTTATCAAAAAGGAATAGGCTATGTCACAAAGATTGAATCCAATATTTGGTGATAATACAGCATAACCAGAGATTTACAAGCAATTTAAAAGGCCAGTCATTTTTGACCTGGAACACGAAATTCGGTAAAGGATTTTCAAAGGATTTCACTGCAGACAGCGAGTGAGTCGACAACGGAGAATGCTGCAGCTCTGACAGAAGATATTACCAGCTTAAATAAAGAGAGGAGACGACGTCCTTAAATGGCTAAAACAGAGATGTTCAGGACATACTGAAAAGAACAGCATCTGCCATTGAAACAGCCTCACTTCACCCCTACATGCGCAACTACAATCACTGAATGAGTCTCTTTCCAGACCCTTCACCCTCTCTGTTCCTCTCTGGTGGAACGAGCTGCACACCTCCACCAGAACTGCTGACACCATCACAGCTGTCAAGAATACACACCTTTTCCACACTCGTGCTTGTTCCCTAATCTAGCTCTCTAATAAACATGGTATTGTATAGTGCGAATAGTGTGAATAATATCCTCTTTCGGATGAAAGCGTGTGCTGAACGCCTAACGCGTGTGTCTCGCACCTGAAGCCGATCTGGTTGATGTGGTCGGTCTCCAGAAGCATCTTCCACAGCAGACACAGGAACAGCGGCGGAGAGCCCTGCATAGAGAAGTGCGTGATGATGTCGTTCTCGTTGGTCATGGACTTCCACTTGCGGTACTCCTCCTCCACGTTCTTCTTCAGGTTAAAGCGGCTCTCCTGAGGAACATTATTCTGCTTGAAGAACGCCTGGAGGATGAACACAACAGAGAAGTTAATATTAATCAGATTAAAGACCCATTCACTCCAAGAACTATAACAATAAAGTTGGGCTGTTCCCGACTTGTAGTGGTTCATTTGAGCCATTAGTCGACTACTTGCGTTTTTATGATATTAATTAAATGACTGAAATGTATAAAATGGGGCATTGAAAAATGGTTTGAGATGGACTGAGAAAGAATATTATATGTAACATTGCTAACATTGTTCTACATTACAGAGGAATACTAAACCAGATTAATGATCCCAAAAAAACTTGCCGCAGCACACCGGAAAAAGTAATGATTATGAATGTGTCGGAAAAAAACAGAAGTGAAGTGAAGTGAAGAGAAGTGAAGTTGGTTGGTTGGTTGCGTGCGTGCGCGAGTGTGTGTGAGTGAGTGTGTGTGTGTGAGAGAGTACCTGCAGCGGAGCAGGGAAACAACTGAGTGTGTGAGAGGCCCAGTTATGAGGCGTGAAGTTCATGATGGTCTGCAGGATGTCTTTACACCAGGTGCCCTGAATAGAGTCCGAGCCAGTGAAGAAATCTGCACAAAAGAAATTTCAAGCAAACTGAAAAACAGGGTGCATAAAAAAAGTGGTGTCAGATTATAATATGCATTCTCTTACTGGATAAAACATGATATTTCTGAAGAAAATAGTTTGAAAAAACAGTTCTACAGTTCTACAAAAACAGTAGAGTGTGTTACTGGTGTGAGTACCTGTGACGTGTGTATCATCATGAGTGGAGTGTGTTGGTAGTGTGAGTACCTGTGACATGTGTATCATCATCAGTAGAGTGTGTTGGTGGTGTGAGTACCTGTGACGTGTGTATCATCATGAGTGGAGTGTGTTACTGGTGTGAGTACCTGTGACGTGTGTATCATCATGAGTGGAGTGTGTTGATGGTGTGAGTACCTGTGACGTGTGTATCATCATGAGTGGGGTGTGTTACTGGTGTGAGTACCTGTGACGGGTGTATCATCATCAGTAGAGAGTGTTACTGGTGTGAGTACCTGTGACGTGTGTATCATCATGAGTGGAGTGTGTTGATGGTGTGAGTACCTGTGACGTGTGTATCATCATGAGTGGAGTGTGTTACTGGTGTGAGTACCTGTGACGTGTGTATCATCATGAGTGGAGTGTGTTACTGGTGTGAGTACCTGTGACGTGTGTATCATCATCAGTAGAGTGTTACTGGTGTGAGTACCTGTGACGTATGTATCATCATGAGTGGAGTGTGTTACTGGTGTGAGTACCTGTGACGTGTGTATCATCATGAGTGGAGTGTGTTACTGGTGTGAGTACCTGTGACGTGTGTATCATCATGAGTGGAGTGTGTTGGTAGTGTGAGTACCTGTGACGTGTGTATCATCATGAGTGGAGTGTGTTGATGGTGTGAGTACCTGTGACGTGTGTATCATCATGAGTGGAGTGTGTTACTGGTGTGAGTACCTGTGACGTGTGTATCATCATGAGTGGAGTGTGTTACTGGTGTGAGTACCTGTGACGTGTGTATCATCATGAGTGGAGTGTGTTGGTAGTGTGAGTACCTGTGACATGTGTATCATCATCAGTAGAGTGTGTTGGTGGTGTGAGTACCTGTGACGTGTGTATCATCATGAGTGGAGTGTGTTACTGGTGTGAGTACCTGTGACGTGTGTATCATCATGAGTGGAGTGTGTTGGTAGTGTGAGTACCTGTGACGTGTGTATCATCATGAGTGGAGTGTGTTACTGGTGTGAGTACCTGTGACGTGTGTATCATCATGAGTGGAGTGTGTTACTGGTGTGAGTACCTGTGACGTGTGTATCATCATCAGTAGAGTGTTACTGGTGTGAGTACCTGTGACGTATGTATCATCATGAGTGGAGTGTGTTACTGGTGTGAGTACCTGTGACGTGTGTATCATCATGAGTGGAGTGTGTTGGTAGTGTGAGTATCTGTGATGTGTGTATCATCATGAGTGGAGTGTGTTGATGGTGTGAGTACCTGTGACGTGTGTATCATCATGAGTGGAGTGTGTTACTGATGTGAGTACCTGTGACGTGTATCATCATGAGTGGAGTGTGTTACTGGTGTGAGTACCTGTGACGTGTGTATCATCATGAGTGGAGTGTGTTGGTAGTGTGAGTACCTGTGACATGTGTATCATCATCAGTAGAGTGTGTTGGTGGTGTGAGTACCTGTGACGTGTGTTTCATCATGAGTGGAGTGTGTTGGTGGTGTGAGTACCTGTGACGTGTGTATCATCATCAGTAGAGTGTGTTACTGGTGTGAGTACCTGTGATGTGTGTATCATCATGAGTGGAGTGTGTTGGTAGTGTGAGTACCTGTGACGTGTGTATCATCATCAGTAGAGTGTGTTGGTGGTGTGAGTACCTGTGACGTGTGTATCATCATGAGTGGAGTGTGTTGGTGGTGTGAGTACCTGTGACGTGTGTATCATCATCAGTAGAGTGTGTTGGTAGTGTGAGTACCTGTGACATGCGTGGCTCGAGCCAGCGTGAGGATGAGCGCTCGGTTCAGCTCCTCGGACTCCGCCGACAGCACAGTTTTAGGGTCGTTGAGGAAGCGTGTGAACTGAGGCTGAACCTCTGAACTCCCCAGAGCCGTGATGAGCCTCAGAGCGGTGCTCTCCACACTGCACACACACACAGTGAGATGACACCACCTACCACAGCTGTATACACAAAATATATGCAGAGCATGCTGTATCCCATAATGGGATAGTACACTAAAAAGGATGGTATGTTTCGCACCTCGGTTTAGAAGTCATAGATGTACAATACACTACTACAGTACATTAATAGAAAACTAAATGGTAACACTTCAAAATATGGTTCCTTTGTTAAAATGAGTTTACCACATTTAACATTTAGTATGTCAAATACTTCTAAAACATTTATTAATATTAATGTCAATTCCAACATTTACTAATACATTATTAAAATCAAAAGTTGTATCTGTTCATATTTAATGAACCTGCACTAAAGTGGACTAACAGTGAAGTTATATTTTGCATTGTCTGTATGATGCATTGCTCATTGTTAATGAATGCATTAATTAACGTTAGCTAACAAAAAGTTGTTGGTTTTTTTTGGAAGAAACTATGGCTGTCTTTAAAGGTGCTCTAAGCGATGTCACGCGTTTTTTAGGCCAAACATTTTTTTGTCACATACAGCAAACATCTCCTCACTATCCGCTAGCTGCCTGTCCCTTGAACACACTGGAAAAAATGCAGTCTCTGCAAACAGCCCAGGCTCCACAAACGGCAACAAAAACAAACTGGCCCGGCCTGGACCACGGCACGAAACATAACAAACAGTGTTCCAGCCAATAACTGACGAGAATGAATTGGGGGTGGGGGGGTTTGGGGGGGATGATTTGGGGTTAGTGCGTGTGCACATGAACGGGGGTGTGGGGGGTGGAGGAGAGAGAAGCATGAAGAGGGAAGTTAGCTAGAGGAGAGATGTCCTAGACAACGACAAACGTTAACATTTTATATTCTTGAGAATTTTGATATGGCCGACACACGACCAAAGAGACGACGTTCCGATGAACAAATAACAAAGAATAGGGAAAAGGAGAAGGAATGCGCGAAGTCCCGAATTTACATCGGAAAAACGTTAAAAAGGTGGCGAGAACTCCGCCGGCAGAAGGGCTTCAGATCCGACACTCAGCTGGCTCGATTTTTTTTTTTTTAATGGTTCATGACTGTTTCAGGAAGCACGGAAGGGAGGGGGATGGGGGGACGGGATGAGGAGGAGGGAGGGTCGAGCTAGCCTCCGTTTTGTTTGACAATACTTTGAACGTCGACAAGAAGTGACGTCACCCAACATTGCTTAGAGCAGCTTTAACATAAAAAGTCTGTCAGCTGCAAAACACTCTTGGCGATGGTGTTTATGGTGCTGTTGTAAATAAGGGAAGAGATTTGAAGTGCTTCTACTTTTGGATGAAAAATATTTAGCAAAATGTATATTTTAGTAAGTAAGAATAGTTTAGTTTATTTTAGTAAGAATTATTGCACACTGTCTGTTTGACGTGCATGTGCTCGCCGGTGCTTAGACTGTGAAGACTGTGAAGTTTCAACAGAGACTCGTGTGGATTTTTTTTACCATCATTACAGATGATACAACCATTAGATTTATGCGCTGAGAAAAAGTCCTCTCAAATGCAAATGCAATAGGAAACTGAGTGTTTCAGATTACGTTCAGCACACACACAGAACTGCAGGCATGTGCAGAGTTAAACATTAGATTACAGAAAGACTCGTAATGAACACTTTGGGTATGAATACGTGTACCGCTACACCCCTACAAAGATGATAACTGGCAGACTCTTGCTGAATGAAGAGTATTGTGCTGAGGTCATGTGACTACAAGGTAACATACTACTGTTTGAAAATGCATCACATCATAATGTGTTCTGACTATTTCAAATATTGTAGGATAGTATACTCTGCGCACCGCACATTTACAACACTTTTAAATGTTAGTCGTCATGAGCACTCTGTGATTAGCTTGAAGTAGAGACCTGCACTCCCGCAGGATTACGCAACAGAGTGCGTCGCGGGACTAGATCTGATGGCCGAGCGCGGGCGGTAATGCACTCGTGTGTGTGCGGGTTGCGGGAGAACATAACGATTCACGGGACTCCCGCAAAATAGAAATATTTATAAATAAAGCATCTAAAAATTAATAAATTGTTATTCATCTGTTGCACAAAAGCAACAAGAACAACTAAAACAAAATAAATAAAATATTATTAAATAAATAAAATCAACGATTTACAAGCCAGAGTTTCTATTTATAACATGTTTGCAGCGTTGAGCAATGTAGCCAATCACAGACCTATGTGCTGATTTCTAAAACGCAATGGCCAATCAGATGCATTTAAGATCGAATCCCCTCACCACTCAAAACTGAGTTTTTGTTCAGTGCTGAATTCTGCACGCTGACAAATCCTCAGATTTTTACAAACAAAGAGTAGATATTATGAAAGATTCATTGTGCAGTCAGCTTCACTGATGATAACTGAGATTTGTGAGATCGCGATGAACTGATGTCAGCTTTTTAGGAATTATTAAGGGAGCGCAGTCTGTCATGTCAGAGCATGCACGCAGTAGCCTGTGTTAAATTACCTGTGGTTTGTAAATGTTGATGCTTTAATAACAAGTAATTTATCAGGAGCATTTATGCTGATGTGTAGGTTGTGGTGACACGTAGGCTAACTTAAAAGTAGCCTATTTCATGGACGTACGGAAAAAAAATCTATTTATACTTTTTTTTGCGGGCAGAAGTGGGACAAAACATGATTGTTGGAGAAGGTAACATATTTTTTGCAGGAGCGGGACAGAAAAATCCGTCCGGCGCAGGTCTTTAGCTTGAAGCATGAAGTAGTGTTGGTGTGAGTGTGTGGGCGGAGTCTGGCCAGTGTTGGCATGAGTGTGTTGGCGGAGTCTAGCCAGTGGTGGTGTGAGTGTGTGGGCGGAGTCTAGCCAGTGTTGGTGTGAGTGTGTTGGCGGAGTCTAGCCAGTGTTGGTGTGAGTGTGGGCGGAGTCTAGCCAGTGGTGGTGTGAGTGTTGGCGGAGTCTGGCCAGTGTTGGCGTGAGTGTGTGGGCGGAGTCTGGCCAGTGTTGGCGTGAGTGTGTTGGCGGAGTCTAGCCAGTGGTGGTGTGAGTGTGTGGGCGGAGTCTAGCCAGTGTTGGTGTGAGTGTGTTGGCGGAGTCTAGCCAGTGGTGGTGTGAGTGTGTGGGCGGAGTCTAGCCAGTGTTGGTGTGAGTGTGTTGGCGGAGTCTAGCCAGTGTTGGTGTGAGTGTGGGCGGAGTCTAGCCAGTGGTGGTGTGAGTGTGGGCGGAGTCTGGCCAGTGTTGGCGTGAGTGTGTGGGCGGAGTCTGGCCAGTGTTGGTGTGAGTGTGTTGGCAGAGTCTAGCCAGTGGTGGTGTGAGTGTGGGCGGAGTCTAGCCAGTGGTGGTGTGAGTGTGGGCGGAGTCTAGCCAGTGTTGGTGTGAGTGTTTGGGCGGAGTCTAGCCAGTGGTGGTGTGAGTGTGTGGGCGGAGTCTAACCAGTGTTGGTGTGAGTGTTTGGGCGGAGTCTAGCCAGTGGTGGTGTGAGTGTGTGGGCGGAGTCTAACCAGTGTTGGTGTGAGTGTTTGTGCGGAGTCTAGCCAGTGTTGGTGTGAGTGTGTGGGCGGAGTCTAACCAGTGTTGGTGTGAGTGTGTGGGCGGAGTCTAGCCAGTGTTGGTGTGAGTGTGTGGGCGGAGTCTAACCAGAGGTGCAGCTGGTTCTGGTTGGTCTGTGGAACAGCGGCGAGCGAGTGAAGATGTGACAAGAGCTGCACGCGGTAATGAGGCTGAATGTGGTGCATGCGGTAACTGAACATCTCCAGCAGCGTGTGCAGGATCCCCCACGCGTGAGACTTGAACACGTTCGGCAGAAGCTGACCTAGAAGAGGGTCAGAGAAACACAGTCACATCAAAGGACAAGGACTGAAGGACAGAAATCAGAAACTTCTGTGACGTGTGCATCAGACTTACTGATGAAGCCTTTAATGCCGAGGGACTCGATCTCCATGTAGACCAGCAGTCGGCTGTACGTCTCCACCAAGGCGGGGGCCAGGGCAAGACTGGACTTGGCGTGGGCCAGTTTAATAACACGGGTTGCAATGCTGTGGATCAAGCTAAAGGGAAGAACAGAAGCTCCTCTGAGAATGTGGCACTTGAATAAGCACAACTACAACACTTGACACTTGCATGCATCTGCATTTATCTATGGGATATAACACTTCTGTGATTTGCTGAAGACACATTTATGCACAGAGAGGACTAGCAAAGCATACATGGAGATACATGCATAAATGATTTTTAAAAGTTTAGGCAGCTCAAAAGTACAGTACCATCTAATACAGACGCTGACCAACATCAACAGAAATGTTTGTCTGGTTTTGTCGGATCAGTCTTTTTCGGATCACACCATCTTTTAGCGTCGATGTGTGCTTATTTTTACTGACTGAACATGTACAATCAGCGTTTGTTACAGAATTTATGTACTGTAATCCGGTGACTATCGGCGTTGATCGGTGTCCGTCTGTGACGTGATGATAAAACCCTCAAATGCATGAGGTACAAATGGAGGCTAAAACTGAGAGTTGATAGTCAATAATTGTATCCGACAATCTTTAGATCAGGTGTCCAACCCAGCTCCAAAACATCTGCCTTTTATTTTCAAGTCATCTTGAACACCTTGATTAGCTGGTTCAGGTGTGTTTGATAAGGATTGGAGTTGAACTCTTGGCCTCCCCTACTATAGAAGTTCAAATGGAGGCTACAACAGAGCATCCAGCACCATGGAGGAATCCCATGCAGGTGCTAGAGACCTCGTGATCCTACTGAAGCCATCATAACATGCTGAAAAAGCCATCAAACGCACGTTAAAAGGTAGAGTGGGCAGTCTCTTCTCAAGAAATATAACGATCTCTAGAGCAGGGGTGTCCAACACTGTCCTTCAGAGTTTAGCTCCAATACACCTGTCTGGATCTACTGATCCTGAAGACCTTGATTAGCTGGTTCAGGTGTGTTGATTAGGGTTGAAGTTAAACTCTACTGGAAGTTGGTCGTCCAGGAGTAGGATTAGGTACCAAGTAGGGTACCTACAGAGGGTCCCAAGAGGGAGATACCATCCTATTAATAAAACAGACATGATCCCACTGAAGGCATCATAATGTGCTAAAAAAAATAAAAAAAAAAAATCACACACCATAAAAGGTTAATTGGAGTATCCTCAAGAGATGTTGTAACTGTCCTGGCCACTGTCCTGCAGAGCTCCAACACACCAGCCTGGAAGTTTCTAGTGACCCTGAAGACCTTGATTAGCTGGTTCAGGAAGTGTTTGATTTGGGATTGATTTAAACTCTGCTGGAAGGTGGTCCTCTAGGAGCAGGGATGGACACCCTAGAACAGGGGTCTTCAAACTCTGTCCTGGAGGGCAAATGTCCTGCAGAGCTCCAACTTGCCTCAACACACCTGCCTGGAAGTTTCTAGCATGTCTAGTAAGACAGTGGCTGAATCAGAAATCAACCCCCATTACCACTGTAGAAGGAGCTGAAGCACTTTGTACTGTAGCAGCACACAGGCCTTCCTAAAGGGGAGACCCATGGTACACTGTCCTTCTGTAGGGAGACAAGCCACAATGGTGCCCCCAACAACAGAGCGAATGGGGTCTTGGTACCATATTTTGCTGGTCAATGAGGAACAAAATTCAGGGATTAGCCCTCTCTGTCCAGAAGTGGCTGAAGCAGTTCCACTGGTGGAAATGTGTACAGGAGAGTCCATGCACCAGATCGCCCACTCCGGACAGGGCAGGAGTCCACCACACCTCATCTGAAGTGAGGAAAGCACTTCCTCCAACACTGAAATCAGGACATGTCCTCCTTCACAAGTGTTTTATTGCTGAGGAGGATGTGCTCTGGCCTCAGCCTCTGCTAGTCTTGACACACTGCTTGCTGGCAGAGCAGACAACTGTTGCTCTCAAAACGGATGATTATTACTTTTGCCAAGTTAGTGGCATGAGAAACTGAGTCATAAAACACACCACTGAGAGCTTCCCTCCCAACAGTCGAAAAGTCCAGATGGGGACAAATGACTCTTGAGAAGGTCAGTGAAGGCCAGCCATGTGACACCAGAGCACATCAAGAGAAGGTCATCACTGGCTTCTCCTCTGCATCCCATTGTCCAGATGGACATGCAGATTTAAAATAGCTGAAATGACAGCAACTTTATCAGGTTGTGGCATGATGGTGTTCTCAAAGCAGACAAGGGCTGAAAAATGGATGCAATTATACACCAGCCACATTACTTGCAATGGCAGGATGGGAACATTTATTGTCATAATGTGTTGTTTGGCTGTGAATAAAAGTGTCTTCAGCATTTCACACGACAGTATGATATCCCATAATACTGACTGAATGGACCCTAGTCCGAGTAGAACATATATAATTTGATGATTTAATCACGGCAGATGAGACAGAAAAAAAAACCGGTCAGAAAATAAACTATGAAAAACATGACCTAAAATGACCAAGGTCAGAACATGTTGTGCTGATTTCAATCAAACAGTATCTCTTTTTGAGTGTTTAAGTGTGAAGATAGCAGGAAAATGCAGTTCTTAACACAGAACAAAACCACATATCTGTATCAGATCAGAAGAGGCATCATAGCACTGACGTGATAATACAGGTGTGTGGGTGTGTGTGTGTGTGTGTATTACATGTGTCAAAGCGGCTTCAAATGTGGAGAGAATTACACTTCAGACCGTTTATACATTTATACATGAATAGAGATGCAGATCACAGGTCCGTTTGCAACATTTCTGGCAGCCTGTCATGACTCCTAAA